>OY740804.1:25526295-25738795 GCA_963514005.1 Raja brachyura
ATAGATAAAGCATTTTGGTGATCAGGGGCTTATTGTGCCGAAGGGCCCGTTTCCATGCTCTATCATTCTATCTATAGCTTTTCCTCAGTCCATAGTTACATTTTGTTCTTACATCTTAACAGAATGTCTTTATTTACCATTTGCACCAGTTTTCAAGAAAACGTAGGGCTGGAATGGTGGCGCAGCGGTAGAGTTTCTGCCTTACCGAGCTTGCAGCGCCAAAAACCAGGTTTGATCCAGTCTACAGGTGCTGCCTGAATGGAGTTTGTTCATTCTCCCCATGATCGCATGGATTTTCTCTGAGATCTTCGCTTTCCTCCCTCACTCCAAAGACCTACAGGTTTGCAGGTTGTGTAAGAAAGAAGGTAGACACAACATGCTGAAGTAACTCAGCGGGTCAGGCTGCTTCTCTGGAGCGAAGGAAAGGGTGACATTTCGGGACGAGAAAATGGTTCTCTACCCAAAATGTCACCCATTCCTTCTCTCCAGAGATGCTGCCTGTCCTGCTGAGTTACTCCAGATTTGTAGGTTAATTGGCTTGATATAAGTGTAAATTGTCCCTCGTGTGTAGGATGGTGTTAATGTGCGGGGATCACTGGTCGGTGCAACTGGGTGGGTTGAATGGCCTGTTGCCATGCTGTATCTCTAAACTAAATTACTAAATCAAACCAAACTAAAGCATGCACAGCATACAGTTTGCATTGTGTCTCATTTGGCTAATATATTTTGTCAATTTACTCTGGGAAATTAAATAGGTTTATTATCTACTTGGATTATTTATAAGCAATACACCGACCTGGGTGATGACAATTTTAAATATATTCTCATGTACCTGTACATTTACATTTTGATGAGTGGTGATATTAAATACAAAATCTATTAAATACTTTCATATGCTTTGGGTACCATAATCTTTGGAACTCAATGTACAGCCTCTGAACCAACTGGCATGGAAACACAAAATCTCACTTAAGTCTTAAAACAAAAGAGAATTAGAATAATGCTGGTTACTGTTTCATTGTTTATTTCTTTAAAAAGAAGAATTAGAAATTGCTGGTTGCTGTCCTAAATTACTATTCCCGATAATTTAAACCTTTTTTTAAATAAGTGGGGTAAAGCTTTATTATGTGTGCTTTTCTTGCAGTTTTTCTCAAAGGAACAGTTTGACAACAGATAGATTTAATGTGTGGTCTTTTATTCACTATTGGAATGAATTGGTGTGGTTCTGGTCTACTTTACATTGGGGAAATATGGAGGATGGTCAAGTATGTTGTTTTCTTTAATCTGGTACAGTGAAGTTATGTTGACTATAAATAAGGTCACAATACTGATGTGTATACCCCTCCTCTTACCCCTCCAGTCCAGAGAAAGAAAGGTAATGTGGGGTCTGCATGAAATCAAGAGGAAACGCAAAACGCTAGAGTTACTCGACAGATTTCTGCAGCATCTCTGGAGAACATTGATAGGTGATGCTTTGGGTCAGGACCCTTTTTCAGACTGGTCTTAAAACCAAATTGTCACCTATCCCATATTCTCCAGGGATGCTTCCTGACTCGCTGAGTTACTCTGGTGTGTCTTTCCATCATGAGATGTGTTTTTTTCCAATTGTTCACTGTCAAATTTCTACGACCTTGACTTTTTTAGACTTTACGTTAGACTTTAGAGATATGGCGTGGAAACATACCCTTCGGCCCACCTAGTCCGCGCCGACCAACGATCCCCCTACACCAGCTCTATCCTATACACTTGGGACAATTTACAATTTTACCAAAGCCAATTAACCTACATATCTGTATGTCTTTGGTGTATGGGAGGAATCAGTAACACCCGGAGAAAACCCATGCAGCCACAGGGAGAATGTATAAACTCCCTACAGACAGCACCCATGGTAAAGATTGAACCCGAGTTTTAGGCACTGTAAGGCAGCAACTGTACCGCTGCGCCACATTGCCCCCTTGATCATCCTACCTCAATGTTATAACTTCAGGCTATATTTCTTAGACCTTGATCGTCCATCTCAATGCTAGAATCACATCAATGCAACAATGCACTGAAGAGCAATAGAGAAGCAAACACATATTTTTGATGCTGTTCCCGTTTAGTTTTCATATGATCGTCACTTTTTAATTTGTAATTATACTGGATAGATCCATTGTAATGGCCCTGTACAATATCTGGTCAAATTCAAAGTTGATTTTCTTCACCTCCTTTTTTTGGCAAAAACATGAGACATGTGGCTAAAGGCATTTCATGAATTGTTGTTTGTTATTTTCCTCCTTCATCACAATGATCTCGAGCCTTTGAGGGAAAGAAAATTGGTTCTGGCAGCACGTTTGTGCCTCAGAAATTTTCCAACTATTTATCAGCTAGAATGATGGATGGTGGCTGTCAAATGTTGCTGCAAGCCCAACGATATGGAGACAATGTTTTCCTTACCCTTGCTCACTCTACCTTCCATACACCCCCGTCTCTGCACTCTTATCCCCATTTCTCCCCTATCTCTCTCTACTTCTCATGTTCCCACGCCAACCAAGGCACTCCATCTGCACTAGTCCTAACTGCCTGCATTTGGCCCATATCCATCTAAACCTTTCCTATCCATTTTGTTCAACTAAACTTTTCAAAAGTCACCAACTGCTGGAGTAAGTCGACGGATTCGGCGGCATCTCGGGAGAACGTGAATAATTAATATTTCGAGTTGGAAACCATTCTTCAGACTGATTGTAGTAATGGGAGAAAATTGGAAGAGAGATGCGAGCGGGCAAGTGGTAGGTGGATAAAGGTGAGGGGGATGTTTCTTCCCCTTACCACAATCAGTCTGAAGAAGGGTCACAAACCGTACATCGCTTATTCATTTTCTCCAGAGATGCCACCTGACGTGCTGAGTTAATCCAACTCTCTTTGTCTTGTTTGGTAAACCAGTAATTTCAGTTCTGAAATTCAGTATATGAAGTTTTCAAACGTCATATATTTTTTGTTATATAGGTCTCCCAAATTTCCTCACATACCCACCCTAGTCTATCATCATTGTGTCTTTCTCAACTTTATAACCTTTTACTATTTTCACTCATAACTTACCATTTACATAATCTGCAAATATAATGCCGTTACCTAGACCTGTATATAAATAAAATGTTAAATGATATTAAAAAATTGGAAATAATAATGAATGAAAACTAAGTGTTTTGGAAAGCACCCGTGTGTCAGTATTATTTACCTGTGCAGGAAACACTGCAGATGTTGGTTGATATCAAGGATCGACACGACATGCTGGAGTAACTCAGCAGATCAGGCACCATCACTGGAAAAAAAGAATAGATGACTTCAGATCGGAACCCATCTTCAGACATGAAAAAAAGTTCCAACCATTCATCGTCTGAAGACGGGATCCGACCCGAAACCTCACCCATCCTTTTTCTCCAGAGATGCTGCCTGACCTGCTGAGTTACTCCAGCCCTTAGTGTCTCCAAGTCTTTACCTACTGCCTCCGAATTAAGATTATGTCAATAATCCCATTCCACAAATTTCCACGTTTCAATAAATTTCGATTGTGGCTTCTTTGCAGAAAGTTTTTTGAAAAATAAATTGTATACACAACGTTGACTGTACTACCACAATCAACCTTTTCTAATAGAATAAAATTGTAATTTGTTAGTCGGAAATAATTGATTCTTAATAATTGGTTATAACGTTGGGAGGACCATTCCTGTTTGAAGTAAGTTGGTTTGATGTTTTGAAATAAGGAAGGAAACATATTGCAAATTTCAGCAAGGTTGCATGCATTGTTTGGGCCGTACAGAAGGTCAATTAGTTCATTGCAATCAATACCCACGTGCACACTTGCAGTGAACGTCATGTTGGCTGCCAAATTAGTATAGTTATAAATCTGCATTGTTAACACCCACTGGAGATATGTCAGGGGCTCAGGTCATAACATCAGTCACCATGAAGCTAATTTGACATCCACAATGCTAAATGGTAGCTCAACACACCAGCCAATGCCTAGTTTTAACCTTGCATAGATAAACACACATTCATGAGTACTCCTGGTTACAGGAATTATTATGGGTGATATGATATTGTGTGAGGACATTAAACAGACATGGTCTGTGCGCAATGCGCATGACTGTCGTGATAGAGAAGCCAAAATGCTTAGACAGCAGTATAAATACTGCATTAGCTGGAAAGGCTACAGTATGATAACATAATGCGATCCTTGTGCTTTCTTTAAGTGCGTGGCCAGTTTTGTTCTCAATGAGTCGATTACACCAATAGACATGAACACGTAAGAACAGGAATGGTCCCGACAGCCATTGAATCAAAGTCATAGAGCCATACAGCAGGGAAACAGCCCCTCCTGCCTAACTTGCCCACACTGACCAACATATCCCATCTGCACTTGTCCCACCTGCCTACATTTGGTCCATATCCCTCTAAACCTGTCCTTTCCATGTACCTGTCGAATTGTTTCTTAAACGATGCAATAGTCCCTGCTTCAACCACCTCCTCCGGCAGCGCGTTCCATACACCCACCACCCTTTGTGTGAAAATGTTACCCCTCAGGTTCCTATTAAATCTTTCCCCCCTCATCTTAAACCTATGTCCTCTGGTTCTCGATTCCCCTACTCTGGGCAAGAGACTCTGTGCATCTACACAATCTATACAATCTATACCTAATGATTTTGCAGCCCTTCAGCACATGAATTTTGTACATCAGCATTCATGTGATGATGGCGTCATCACTGATGAATATCCAGGAAGGTATTTAGTGCTGGGTTGTCAGTTAAGAGGTACAGTAACCCATATAAAATGTAGTTCTTGTTTTGCATTATACTATTTTGTTTAGATTAGTGATTATTTATATTTTCTGTCACCTCCATAATTTAAAACAACTCAATCATACAACAAATATCAAGAGGCAAATCAAAAGTTAAGTGTTTAATTGTTATATGTACTTACAAAGTAACAATTACGTTTTCATTTGCAGCAGTTTAACAAGCTTGGAAGCACACAGTACACACAGATATATATAAAAAATAATCACAAAACAATTTCAATAGATTAATAACCATAATACTTATCCAAAAAAATCAACAAAGTTCTAGTGCAACTGAGACACAGCCCACAGACCTGATAGAAGTATATAAAATTACTAGACAAAGTGGGACTCATTGGGTCCCAGCATTATACGGGAGGGCTGGTCCCCCAATGTAATATCCCTCTACATCAAAAGTCTGCTTACCCACCACACCACCTCTAGGTCCCTCAGATCGGCCAACACGGGGTTACTGAACATCCCGCGGTCTAGGCATAAGCTCAGGGGTGACCGCACCTTTGCGGTTGCAGCTCCTAGACTGTGGAACAGCATCCCTCTTCCCATCAGAAATGCCCCCTCCATCAACTCCATTAAGTCGAGACTAAAAACTCGTCTTTACTCTCAAGCTTTTCTTGATGTCCTCTGAGTGAGGGCTCTGTGTAGGTATTTATGTATTTAATTAATCTATGAACCACTGTTGTATAACGTTAGTACCTCCACCAATGTAAAGTACTTTGGTCAATGAGAGTTGTTTTGTAAATGTGCTCTAGAAATAAGTGACTTGACTTGACTTGAATATGCCACCTCTCCACCAATTCCAATATTGGTGGCCAGTAGGGGGGGGGGATGGCTTTCCGGAGCGTGAGTATGGGTGTTGTGGGCTGAAGGGACTGGTTTCCAGAGGAATAGTGTGGACATTGTGGGCCGAATGGATTCTTGGGCTGGCGGCTCAGTCACTCAAGCCTGTTGTGCTGGCAGCTCACTCACTCACGGCTGGTGGGCTGGCAGTTGACACGGCTATTCCTTGAAATTCCATTTCAAGCAGGGTGCAAGGTCACCAAATTGCAGTTTCATACCATTTCAAGCAGGGTGTAAGTCCACCAATTTCAAGTGCAGTTTCATACCATTTAAAGCAGGGTGCAAGGCCACTAAAGACAGCGAGTCGTGACCTCTCCCTCCCCCATCTTGCAGAGACTGAGCCACGACCACACATCTGGGTTATATAGCCCCTCCCCCTCCCACCAGAAGGGGCATGGCCTTCGTGGCGTGATTTACCCAAGAGAGAATCTCAACATTTTTTAAACACTAATCATTCTTTTATTTTTTGTCAATGGGAAAAATCCTTGGCACCTGATGAGCAGAAGGGGACTCTGAGTTAGACGGGCAAAATTCACAGCTGTATGTGGTAGCGTATTTTCTAAAATCAATATAAAGCGCAAACAGAAAGTGGTCAAGATTAGACTTTTAATTATATAGAAGGCAAGGCAACTTTAATTAGGCAAGGCAGCTTTAGCATTTTCAAACCAAAGGCAAGGCAGCTTTAGCATTTTCAAGCCAAAGGCAACACAGCTTTAGCATTTTCAAACCGAAGGCAGCACAGCTTTAGCATTATCAAACTAAAGGCAAGGCAGCTTTAGCATTTTCAAACCAAAGGCAACACAGCTTTAGCATTTTCAAACCAAAACACACTTTTGCATTTTCAAGCTACATTTTCAAACCACATCAAGGGCACTGACAGGTCAGTAAAACCACTCACAATTTAGTAGACATGTGTTCAGTGTTATTCACAGCTCAGCCTGAGAATTGCGACCACTCCCTCCCCCATCTTGCAGAGAACTGAGGCACCTCCACACATTCTGGGTTTTATAGTCCCTCCGGAAGGGACTGGTCTTCAGGAGAGAGAATCTCAACATTTTTAAACATTAATAATTATTTATTTTTTAATCAATGGGAAAAATCATCTTGTCCTGACCAGCGATGGGGGACTTTGAGTAGGATGGCCAAAAAGCATAGCCGTAAGTGGCAGCGTTTTTTCTAAAATCAATATGCAGTGCAACAGGAAGTGGTCAAGATCAGACTTTTCGTAATATAGATAAGGCAAGTATAAGGTTCAGTCAGGTTGGAAAGATCAAATAGTGAAGGGCATAGCTTTAGGGTGAGAGGGGCAAAGTTTAAAGGGGATGTGTGGGGCAAGTTTTCTTTACACACAGGGCGATGAGTGCATGGAACTCGCTGCCATCGGTGGTGGATCCTGAAGATACGATAGTAGCATTTAAGAGACTTTTGGATAGGCACATGGATATGCAGGGAATGTCCTCCTCAGATGCTGCCTGACCCACTGAGTTATTCCAGCACTTTGTGTCTTCGTGTTGGAACCCGAATCTGCAGTTCCTTGGGTCTATGTTTTGTGATAAAATAGTTTATGCCGTGTGTGAGTAAGTGTGCGAGTGAATGAGTGAGTGTGTGAGTGAATGACAGAATCTCTGGGGGGCATGGATAGAAGATGTTTTGCGTTGGGATCGTTCTTTAGACTGAAGAAAGGTCTCAACCTAAAATGTCGCCTGACCCGATGACTTACTCCAGCACTTTGTGTCTTCCTCAAGATTGCAGCATCTGCAGTTTTGTGTGTATCAAGAATCCAACTCAACCTGCCCCAGAAACATTCTTCTTTGTACCAAAGTTAAAATACGACATAGTCTGTTTGGTTGGTCTGCAGGAATACTAGTCTGAATAAATTTAATATATTCTTTTGGCAATTAGAAGGACATTATAAGTCTTCCTCGATTGAAATTCAATGAGAGACTGCGGCTTCTAAACTTGATATTGATTGGAGAGACCGATCCCTACTGCTGCTATTTCTACTGTTGTGGCATTTCACATTATCTCTCATTGTCGAAGAGAATGCTGTAAATAAATATGATTTCATCAGCAGTATCTTCTCTTGTAGATGGGAAACTTATTCTATTAATAGCTTTAAAGTGGTTTTGATTGCATTGCTTACTGAATGTCCTGATTGTGCTGTGTGTCTCACATCTGTGCCTCGGTTTTAGTCTGACTTTTTGAAAACCAGAACTGATGGGAATGATATCACCGGCTGGGCGAATTCAATGTCTCGAAAATCCCATTTCATTCTAAATGAATCTTATCACAAACCACCTTGCACAGTACAATAACCCTATTCCGAGTCCTGAACCAGATACCAAATATAAGAAATGAGTTAGACATTCATTAAATTGTTGTTTTCTTGTTATGCACTGCAATTTCTTTGTTGCTTATCCAGAAGGTTTATGTTACATTCTTGCACTAATTTGTTTTTGTATTTTGTATTTCTTGGCAGTCAGAAATATTTGGAAACAGCCCATCTATTTAATTCCTTCAGAAATATACTAATTCCTATAAGCAAGTGTAAAACCAGTCTGACTGGTACAATGAAAAGTTATAATATTAATCATAGTCATATAGTAATACAGTGTGGAAACAGGCCCTTCGGCCCAACTCGCCCGCAACGGTCAACAATGTCCCATCTACCCTAGTCCAACTTGCCTGCGCTTGGTCCATAACCCTCCAAACCTGTCCAATCCATGTACCTGTCCAGCTTTCTTAAACGATGGGATAATCCCATCCTCAACTACCTCCTCTTGTTCCATACGTCCACCACCCTCTGTGTGAAAAAGTTACTCCTCGGATTCCTATTAAATCTTTTCCCCTTCACCTTGAAGGGATGGGGGAAAAGGAGCAAATGAATAATATTAATATAATATCAGGGGGGAGGAGTAGTTGGTGTGTGTGTGACGCCACAGGTCACCCCCACCCCCGCAATCACACGATGAGGGGACATTTCCCTGAGGAGGGAATGGATAGGCGACATTTCCAGTCAGGACCCTTTTTTAGACATGTTATTTAATCAGGTTTTGACTTTATATTGAACCAAATTACAATCAGGAGTTTAGAAAAACATCAACAGCAATGCCAAGTGGAAGTTTCAATGTGACCCATAAACCCAGACAAACAAACCAATTTTGTACCAAGTAGATTTTCTTTTAGCCCTTGCTGTTGGCCTTCAGGAATTTCAGGCTGTAGCAGAAATGAAAAGCATTTCTCTCTCATTGATAGATCAATCCTTAATGACAAATGGTTAGATTTTGCTGATTAACACAAATCCTGATTTAAATTTTAATGTTGTGACCTCCATAGGGGACTCAGTCAAAAACACTGAGTGCAAGAGAAACTACCAGAGAGAGTGATACAACATGGAAACAGGCCCTTCGGCCCACTGAGTCCACACTGACCATCGATCACCTCTATAAAATAATCCAACATTGATATAATAGTTTAGTTTAGTTTATTGTCACGTGTACTGAGGTACAGTGAAAAGCTTTTGTTGCGTGCTATCTAGTCAGCTGAAAGACAATACATGATTACAGTTTATTGATACATGATAAGGGAATAACGTTCAGTGCAAGGACAAGCCAGCAGATTGCAATCAAGGATAGTCCGAGTGTTACCAAAGAGGCAGAGAGTAGTTCAGCACTGTTGTCGTGGAATGATTCAGTTGCCTGATAACAGCTGGGAAGAAACTGTCCCTGAATCTGGAAATGTGCATTTTTACTCAGTTCAGTACCTTTTGCCTTATGGGAGAGGGGAGAAGAGGGAGTGGCCAGGGTGCAACTCATCCTTGATTATGCTGCTGGCCTTGCCGAGAACCCATGAGGTATAAATAATAATCCAACTTTATTCTTACCCATGTCGTCATCAATTCTCTCCAGATTCTCACCTGCAAACAAGGGGGAATTTAATGTAGCCAAATAACCTACCAATTTGTACATCTTTGGAATGTGGAAGGAAACCAGAGCACCTAGAAAAACTCACGTGGTCACAGGGATAATTTGCAAACACCACACAGACAGCACCCCAGGTCAGGATTGAACCCAGGTCTCTGGTGTTCCAGCTCTCTTGCCCCAAATCCATTATGATGTTTTTCTGCTAAAATTATCAAAATAAATGGATGTTTTAAGCTTTTGGAACAAGGAATGATCATGAAAGTCATTGGTCAGCATGGCATATGATATTCCTTCAGAAGTAATGAAGATTTATAGTGAGAAGATTGAGTACCTTTTTTAAAAATTGATATCTGGTGGCTAGTTCCATAACCAATTGATATTAAATGAGAATCCCCAATGCAAGTCCTGTTCCAGTATCATCAATATCATTCTGCAACTGCAGCATGAAGAGGTCTTGAAACAATTTTGATTTACTAATATAAAATGCATTATTTTGCTTATTCTTTTGAAATAAGCATAGTGTCACTGATGAGAGAGGCAAAGCATCATAGTGCAGAGACCCAGGTTTCATCCTGATTGGGATCATGGATAGGAAATATTTAAACGGATATGAACCAAATCGATCGACTGGGCTCATATTCACTGGAATTTAGATGAAATGGCATCTTATGGAAACCTATGAAATTCTTCAGGGATTGGACATGCTAGATGCAGGAAAAATGTTCCCAATGTTGGGGGAGTCCAGAACCAGGAGTCACAGTTTAAGAATGAGGTAGGCCATTTAGGACTGAGATGAGGAAAAACTTTTTCATCCATAGTTGTGAATCTGTGGAATTCTCTGCCACAGAAGGTAGTGGAGGCCAATTCACTGGATGGTTTCAAGAGAATTAGATATAGCTCTTAGGGCTAACAGAATCAAAGGAAATGGGGAGAAAGCAGGAACGGTGTACTGATTTTGGATGATCAGCCATAATCATATTGAATGGCGGTGCCGGCTCGAAGGGCCGAATGGCCTAATGTTGTATCTATTTTCTATGTTTCTAAATGTGGGCAGTTGGGACTAGTGTAGATTTTGTTCGGCATGGGTGAGCCAGGTCAAAGGGCCCACAGTATTTCCATGCCAATTTACTCTGTGACTATGATCTTGGGTGCTGTCTGTGTGGAGTTTGCATGTTCTCCCTGTGATCACGAGGTTTTCCTCTGGGTGCTCCAGTTTCCTCCATCATCCCAAAGAAGCATGGATATGTTGGTTAATTGGCTGCTGCAAAATTCCCCTAGTGTGTAGAATTGGATGAGGAAGTGGGATAACATAGGACTAGTGTGAACGGGTGATGGTTGGTCAACGTGGACTTGGTGGGCTGAATGGCGTGTTTCCATGCTGTACCTTAAACTACATCTCACGTTCATCACTTACACTTATGTACAGTATTAGTAGGTTCTCATATTGGAGATTAATGTCCTTACTCAGGTAGTTTTATTACTTACACTCGACTGTTTCACGGTACATTTCACCAGAACAAATAAAAAAAGCAATAAAAAAAAACCTTGACATTTTTTTAAAATTTCAGTGCCATGTTATTGAAAATGCACTTTGACTGTAATGAAACAGAATTATAACTATTTTCAGTTATTTTTGCAATGGTGCAGAAATTTTACACTTTACATTGGACTTCAGACTTTGGAGATACTGTGCAGAAACAGACCCTTTGGCCAACCGAGACCGCGCTGACCAGCGATCATTCCGTACGCTTACACTATCCTACACACTAGAGACAATTTAGAATTTTATTTACCGAAGCCAATTAATCTACAAACCTATTCGTCTTTGGACAATTTTTTTTCTTTTTCATTTTTCTTTTTTACAAAATGGCGGTGGCGCGGGCGCATCGCGACGCCCTGTGTCTCCCAAGAATTTGCGAATTAGGTATACTTTACTTACTTGTTTTACGTCTGTTCACTCGGAGCAGTCTTGCACTCCTCTCATACAAGCGGCAGGAACTTCTGAACTTCGGTTCCTGCGGCAACAACAACTTTCTGGACGAACTCCGGGGGCGGCGAACCAGCGGAGCTGCGGGGCGGCGGATCAGTGGGGCGCACCAACTCAGCTCGGCCGACCGGATGCACCGATGACTTTCATGATCATTCCTTGTTCCAAAAGCTTAAAGCATCCATTTATGCACAGACGGCGAGGTGGGTTAAAGGCTAGTTTAGAACGAGCCCCACACAGGCCAACGATTCCAAGCCTTTTCCTCCCCTGCGTACGCTCACTGGCAAACAAAATGGATGAACTCCGGCTACTGATTACCTCCCACAACTGGATCAAAGACTGCAGCGTCCTGATCTTCACTGAAACCTGGCTCAACACTGATGTTCCTGACAGCTCCATCAAGCTAACAGGGCGTCATATTCTCCGAGCGGACAGAACAACAGTCTCCGGTAAGACCAGAGGTGGGGGTCTGTGTATTTATGTAAATAAAACATGATGTACGGACACCACCATCATCGAGAGTCACTACTCAGCTAACCTAGCGTTCCTCTTGGTTAAATGTAAACCATTCTATCTGCCCAGAGAGTTTACCTCCACTGTTGTGACTGCAGCCTATATTCCTCCTGACACTAATGCTAAGCTTGCAATGAAAGAACTGCATACTGCCATTAGCAAACAACACTCACAACCCCAAAGGCAGCCTTCATTGTTTGGGTGATTTCAATCACTCCAACCTGAAGACTGTACTCCCCAAATTCCACCAACATGTCTCCTTCGTCACTAGAGAAGACAAGATACTGGACAAAGTTTACACAAATATGCCTGTAGCTTACAAAGCCTTCCCCCTCCCCTACCTTGGTCAGTCTGATCACCTCTCATTGTTCCTGCTCCCAAAGTACTCCCCACTCATCAGACGTGTTAAACCCACAGTGAGGACAGTTAAAGTTTGGTCACAGGCAGCGGCCTCCACACTTCAGCAGCGCTTTGGAAGCACTGACTGGAATGTGTTTGCAGCCCAGGCCACCCTTGACTCCCACACAGACATTGACTCTCATACATCCTCTGTTTTGGACTTTATCAACTCCACCATCAACAGTGTCACCACCCTCAAACGGATTACCACATTCCTGAATCAGAAGCCATGGATGAACAGCGAGGTCAGGCTACTGCTGAAAGCATGGGACACCGCTTTCAGGTCAGGCGATGCTCGAGCCACAGTTCATCCAGGGCTAACCTGAAGAGGGGCATCAAGAAGGCCAAGCATAGCTACAAGCTTAGGATTGAGGAGCACTTCAATAACAACTCCGACCCCCGACGCATGTGGCAAAGCATCCAGGCCATCACGGACTATAGACCCACCAACACCACCCCCACATCCAGCGACACATCCTTCCTTGAGGAGCTTAACCACTTTTATGGCTGCTTTGACAGAGACAATCAAGAGATGGCCATCAAGGCTGTGCTCCCTGCTGATCACCAGCCCCACACTCACACCCTACGACATGTATGTAGCACTGAGTAGGATTAACGCACGTAAAGCTGTTGGCCCCAACGGCATGCATGGGCGTGTCCTCAGGACCTGTGCTGCGCAGCTGACAGACGTCTGGACTGACATCTTCAACCTGTCACTTGCCCAAGCAGTTGTCCCCATGTGCCTTAAAACCACCTCCATCGTGCCGGTGCCAAAACACTCCACTGCAGCGAGCCTCAACGACTTCCGCCCAGTTGCACTTACTCCCATCATCACCAAGTGCTTCAAGAGGCTGGTCCTGGCACACCTCAAAGGCTGCCTACCTCCCACACTGGACCCCTATCAGTTTGTCTACCGCAAGAACAGGAGTACGGAGGATGCCATCTCAACGGCACTCCACTCCGCCCTCTCCCACCTCGACAACAGAGACACCTACGTGAGAATGCTGTTCATCAACTTTAGCTCAGCATTTAACACCATTATCCACTGAAAACTGATCACCAAACTCAGCGACCTGGGCATCAACCCCTCCCTCTGCAACTGGTTACTGGACTTCCTAACTAACAGACCCCAGTTTGTTAGGTTGGACAACCACACCTCTTCAACCCTCACCCTGGACACTGGCGTTCCACAGGGCTGTGTACTGAGCCCCCTCCTCTACTCCCTCTTCACCTACGACTGCACACCTGTACATGGTCTAACACCATCATCAAGTATGCAGATGATACAACAGTGATTGGCCTCATCAGCAACAACGATGAGTCGGCCTATAGGGAGGAGGTTCAGCTCCTAGCAGCATCGTGCGCTGACAACAACCTGGCCCTTAACTCCAGGAAGACCAAGGAGTTCATTGTGGACTATAGAAGGTCTAGGGGCTGCACGCACACCCCCATCCATATTAACGGGACGGAGGTGGAACGTGTTTCCAGCTTCAGGTTTCTGGGGGTCAACATCTCTGATGACCTCTCTTGGACCCACAATACCTCAACACTGGTCAAGAAGGCTCACCACCATCTCTTCTTCCTGAGGATACTAAAGAAGGTCCATCTGTCTCCTCAGATTCTGGTGAACTTCTACCACTGCACCATCGAGAGCATCCTTACCAACTGTATCACAGTATGGTATGGCAGCTGCTCTGTCTCCGACCGGAAAGCACTGCAGAGGGTGGTGAATACCGCTCAACGCATCACCGGTTCCTCACTCCCCTCCATCGAGTCTGTCCATAGCAAGCGATGTCTGCGAAGGGCGCGCAGCATCGTCAAGGAGTGGTCTTACCCCAGCCACAGACTGTTTACCCTCCTCCAATCCGGGTGGCGCTACAGGTCCCTCCGTTGCCAGACCAGCAGGTTCAGGAACAGCTTCTTCCCTGGGGCTGTTAAAATACTTAACTCTGCACCTCGGTGAGTCACACCCCCCCCCCCCTCCGGACACTCCTCCCCCAGTAAAATTGCACTACTGATACTGTTTGTACATACATATATATTTTACCGTTCATTGTTCTAAGTTCGCTCTTCTGAGTGAGATGCTAACTGCATTTCGTTGTCTCTGTACTGTGCACTGCACAATGACAATTAAAGATTGAATTGAATTGAATTGAGTGTGGGTGGAAATGGGAGCACCCAGAGAAAACCCACACAGTCACAGGGTGAACGTACAAACTCCATACAGACAATACTCGTAGTCAAAATCAAACCCAGGTGTGTGGCCCAGTAAGGCAGCAACTCTAGTATGTGCTTACTTGGCACATTGGTGTGGTGCTAGTGAAATTAGCCCATGTTGTTCCAGGAGAGATTATCATTGATTCCCAGAATAACTGTGTTTACATTGAGCGGTGCTGTAGTAACCTGATGTAACATATCATGCATGCCATCACTTCCCACCTTAATATATCCATTGGGGGTTACACAAAAAGCTAGAGAAACTCAGCGGGTGCAGCAGCATCTAAGGAGCGAAGGAGATAGGCGACGTTTCGGGTCGAGACCCTTCTTCAGACTTGTCCAATTTCACCCAAAAGAATGTTATCTCATTATTTCGACCCCTAAGTCATCTCATCCTCGATTATCCTTGGAGTCACTGTTGCAGGGTACACTTGGGTGTGTGTGTGTTTGTTTGTTTGTTTGTTTGTTTGTTTGTTTGTTTGTTTGTTTGTCGGCTGTCTGTCCTGGGATACCAGAACCAACTGTTGAGCCTTCCTGAGGTCTGGCGGGCCTATCTCAACAAAACACCATTGAAGGGAGGTGCCCATTTGGATAACCCCAATGATATACTTGCATCTACAGGATTAGTTGTTTATTTTAAGAGAATTAATATGTAGGTAGCTGGGTTTTTTTTGCATATGGAGTCATTTGTTGTAAGTTGGACTGTGAGAGAAAACCGGAGCATCCGGAGAAAACCCATGTAATCAGAGGGAGAATGTACAAATTCTGGACAGACAGCACCCAAAGTCAGGATCGAACCAGGGTCTCTGGCGCTGTACGGCAGCAACTCTACCTCTGCGCCACTGTGCCACTGATTAATTTGCAAGGTTTTGCAAAGACTATGCGAGAGGCATTTTCCAAGCCTTGAAAGGACAACTGAAGGAAGCACATGTCTCTGGAGGAAATAAAGGGGCAGGAATAGTAAGATTGAACGAGAACTTACCAGTTCGAAGGTTGATCTTTATTTCATGAGGAGTTGCGGTGAAGGATTTCGTGAAGAACCCGCCAGCACGCATGCGCGACATTCTTCAAAGTAGCGGTGTGGAATCACAGAAACCAACAACAGAAATGACTTGGCATAGTAAGATTGAAGAGACTCTAATTACCAGTTGAGTATGATCGAGGGTTGGGAGCGGAGGGCACGAAATCCCTCACCGCAACTCCTCATGAAATAAAGATCAACCTTCGAACTGGTAAATTCTCGTTCAATCTTACTATTTCATTTCGGAGTCACGTGAGTGACTTCGTGAAGACTTCAAAGCTTCTGTGATTGCACGCCCTGGACCACGTCCATGCTGACACACCACTAGCAAGGATGCATGGGAGTAAACAATTCTGTCAAACTGGTTATACTGAAAAACAAGAAGAATATTTATTAATAACAAAGCAAAAAACCCCTCATTCGGGGACACCTCCACGTTCTTGACCTGCATTCAGCACGGCCTCCGCGAACTGTAGAGGAGCAGCAACAGGCTTGTTGTAAAATCGCTGAAATACAGCTTCATTCGCCCATCCTGCTGTAGCGAGGATATGGTCCATGGGCACCTCCATGACCCTCGCCGCCGACGTTGATGCAGCCCTGGTGGAATGGGATTTGAACACATTAGTGTCGACACCTGACTTACCCAAGACGATCCTGAGCCACCTGGATATCGTCTGGACTGTCACTCGATGGTGAGGTTTCTTGTGAGTGACAAGCAGGTATCTCTCTATTCCCCTTATGTGTCTCGTCACCTTGATATAGTGACGGATATGGGCGGCTAAACATAGCCTTGCATCTGCGGGGTATGCCGGGAACTTCAGCTGCAGCCCTGTGCACCCAGGTCTATGCTGCTTTAGTAGCTCATCGATAAAGAAGACTACTTCTGCAGGGGTAGAGATCATCCTGTCGATGCGGATTTTATGCAGTGTCTGTACCCTCTGTGCTGAAGTCAGCGCTAGTAACATCATCAGTTTCATGGTGAGTTTGTCCAGCTCTAGCCCCTCCATGGGCGACCACGTCCTGAGCAGGGTTAGTACTTTCCTGACATCCCAGGTGATATCATAGCGTGGTGTAGGCGGATTCATATTGAATATACCCCGCATGAGTCTGGACACTAGCCTGTTGGATCCTACCTGAATATTGAGGTAGAATGACAGCGCGCTTCTGGCGCTGTTGATGGCACTGTAGCTCAAGTGTTCATCATGGTATTAACCCCGTGAGGAATTCCAATACGTCGGCTATGGAGGCATCGTCATATGTGATTTGAGAGCGGTTGCAGTAGGCTTCCCATTTTCGGACGTGGGAGAGGTATCGCCGCCTGGTGGACTCTCGGCACGACGCTCCAATGGTATCCACAGTTCTGGGAGATAGGCCATACTGCAGTAATGGCCGGTTTAGAATCTGCAAGCCAACAAATTCAGATAGCTATGGCAGGGATGTGGCTCCCCTGACACGGGGTTGGTGACCAATTGTGACCAACCCTCTAAGAGGACCCAAGGCTGACTGATCATGTCAAAGACCACCGGATACCATGGCTGCGTAGGCCAGTCGGGTATAATAAGAATGCCCTTAGCAGCATCCATCTGGATTTTCCGCAATACCCGACTGATGAGGCAAAACGGGGGAATGCATAGAAAAACCATTTCCCCCAGTCCAGCGAGAATGCATCCATCGCCATTGCCCCAGGATCTGGTTCCCACGAAACGTATGTTGGTACCTGATGGTTCAACCGTGACGCAAAGAGGTCGATATCCGGTTCACCAAATTTGGCTGTAATTTTAGCAAAGATTTGAGGATGCAACATCCACTCGATGTTGTCATTAAACTTGCGTGACCTGGTGTCCGCCACAGTATTGAGCTCACCTGGTAAATAGGTAGCTGAAATCCAAATATTCCTTTGAATACACCAGAGCCAAATTGTATTAGCCAATTCATCACATGAAATTGACCTGGTACCACCCATATGGTTTAAATATGCCACCGCAGTGGTATTGTCTATTTGGATACGGACATGAGCGTCAGTAAGATTGGAACAATAAGCTCGAAGTCCGTGAAATGCTGCAAGCATCTCCAAATAGTTTATCCCTTGTGACAACAACATAGTAGATTCAAGGGTGTCCCATCTGCCCCCGCAACTAGAGTAGTTGTCCGTAGCTCCCCAGCCATAGGAGGTTGCATCGGTTTGCAAGTATACCATCGGATTGGGCACAATAATGGGCTTAAATGAGTCACTAATATGGTCCACCCACCATTGTAACTCAATCTTAGCTTTAAGAGGCAGCTGCATGGGTCTGTCGAAATGACCGGCGTTCTGTTTTAACGCGGAGATCTTGGCTCTTTGCAAATTCTGATAATGCAAAGGCCCGTATTGGGCTGCTGAAAACAATGCTACGATCTTGCCAATCACCTTAGCAGTAAGGTGATTGATGGTATACTGGCGCAGGCTAAATCCTGACATACTTGGGTGACATCCCCAACCTTGTTAGTCGGTATGGTAGCCCTCATGCGATTGGAATCCACCGTGAACCCCAGATAATCCATAACCTGTGAAGGGCAGAACTTCGATTTGTCTGGATGGACAATAAACCCCAGCTGCTGAAAAATTGCCACAGTGGCTGACACTGCCTGTTCAGCCGACTCCAGGGTATTGCCAACAATCAATATATCATCCAAATAGGCCATCACTATATGATGTTGCTTCCGTAACCTGGCCATAATGGGTTTCAGTAATTTAGTAAACAATCTAGGGGCTGTAGTAAGCCCATTTGGCAAAGCCCTGTATTGCCAGAGCTGATCCATCCAGACAAATTTTAAGAACTTCCTATGGTGTTTCCGAATGGATACGGAATAGTATGCATCTTTTAAATCAATGCATGCCATAAAGCAGCCATGAGAAATCAATGACTTGGCTGTCTCGAAAGTGTCCATTTTGAAATGGGTGTATGTTACAAAAGTATTCAAATGGGTCAGATCAATAATAACGCGACATCCTCCATCCTTCTTGGGCCTGGTAAATATATTTGATACAAATTCAATTGGTTCGTGCATAGTTTTTTCTATCACGCCTTTTTCTTCTAACCTTAAGATCTCAGCATAGCCTGCTGCCTGTTCAACGGCAGACAGCGTAAATGTCCGATTGGGCATATGCTGGGATGGAGGAATGTCGCCATTAATAAATTCAATCTCATGACCTTGAATACTTTGTAAAATAAATTTTTTACAATAATAAGCTTGCCGGCTGCCCACATCGTGGACCTTGCCGACGCATGGTCTCGTCCTCCCATCCATGGGGGACTCGGCGACCGTGGCGGGACTCCACCCAAATGACCCGTCCCGGCGTCGGTGGTTGGGGAGTCAACACTGGACCTCACAGTGGACCTGAGTCCCGCCTTTGCACCAGTCCGCTGCTTGGTGGCAGGTGATGCCTTTGCCCCTGAAGGGTGAGGCTTCCGGGCTCTATCCCTCCCCCTTCTCGGAGGGCTGAGGGAGAAGGGCCGTGCAGCCGCACGCGAGCCCTTGCCCAAGGCCGCCAACGGGCCCGTTGACGACCTGAATGCCGAGGCAGGGTCTGCCTGCTCCGGCGGCACACCGCAGTCCTGCTCCTCGAACTCTTCCCCGGAGCTGCGGTGTGTCAGCGGGTCCGGTCCTGCAGCAACAGGGCTCCCCGGTTTCCCCGCCTTCGTCCCGGCCTGTCTCACAGGTGCAGCCGATGATGAGGGCTCCGGGACAGGTGGCCGGCGACTCCGGACGGACGTCTTTCGGCCTCTCGAACTCCCGTCCATGCCCTTGCTGAAAGACAAAAAGTACTCGCAGCAAGGACCAACCAACTGAAGGTTAGTGTAACTTACGTTAGCGGTCCCTTATGAAGGACTGGCGGGGAGTGCACCCCACCGCAAGCCGTCGGCAGCAACGCGTTGCGACGATATGTCGCGCATGCGTGCTGGCGGGTTCTTCACGAAGTCACTCACGTGACTCCGAAATGAAATCAATGCTGCCTGGTAGACTAGGAATTTTGTGCTAGATCTCAGGTTTTGATCTTCAAATAATCTTTTCCTCAATAAACCAAAGGCAAATCTGGCTATGTGATAGTGAAAATTAATTATTGATGCCTGTCTTTGTTTGGAAATGCCTGCCAAGAATTGGGAACTGGTCCAAGGTCTTGTTGTGAGCTATTATCATTGAGGAACAGTGTGCTGCAATAGGAGGAGACTCCTTCTCATCAGTTTCCCCTTCAGCATGTGGAGATGTTACTGTTTTTTAATTCATTGGCTTAAGCAAAATATTTCTAATCTTTGCCAGGTAACCCAGAGCTAGTTGAAGTTGCCAAAATGCGCAGTGGATTGTTAACAATCATCCAAGCTATGTGTTGGGTGAAGGGTGATATTGATAATGGGACAGAGTGAATCAACAGGACAAGTAGAAATTTACTCGGGAATTCTTTTAAGATTATGGAAAATTTGATGGATTCAAAATAACCAGTGATAAAGAAAAGTACATGCCTCCATTTAAATCTTACTGTTCTGTTTATCTAAATAATTTCCAAGACTTTGCTAAGCAGTCTTTTATAGAGGTAGAGTAGTGCAGTTGGTATTGTTGCCTCAGTGCGAGAGACCCGGGTTCGATCTTGACCATGGGTGTGGTCTGTGCGGAGTTTGCGTGGGTTTTCTCTGGGTGCTCTGGTTTCCTCCCATATTCCAAAGACATGCAGACTTTTGGTTTCATTGGCTTCCGTGAATTATCCCTAGTGTGTGGGATAGAACTAGTGCATGGGTGATAGCTGGTCATTGTGGACTCGATGGGCCGAGGGGCCTACTTCCACACTGTATCTCTAAACTAGACTAAACAAAACAATCAAGAAGGAGAAATTTAAGTGGAGACTGGGTTTAATCCTGACTTTGGGTGCTGTCTGTGTGGAGTTTGCCTGTTCTCCCTGTGACCGCATAGCATTTCTCCGGGTGCTCCAGTTTCCTCCCACATCCCAAAGAAGATGTGCAGGTTTGTCGAGAAGGGGAGATTTCAGTGAAGATATGAAGTGATCCTCAAAGACGTGTGAGTTTGTAGGTTAATTGGCTTCTGTAAATTACCCAAAAAGTGGATGTGAAAGTGCAATAACATAGAACTAGTGTGAACGGGTGATCGATGGGTCTCAACCCGAAACGTCACCTACTCCTTTTCTCCAGAGATGCTCTCTGACCCGCTGAGATCATCCAGCTTTTTGTGCCTATCTTCTGTTTTAACCAGCATCTGCGGTTCTGTGGTCAGTGTGGTTTTGGTGGGCCGAAGGCCCAGTTTCTATACTGTATCTTTTTCTTAATCAATCAATCATTCAATTCTTAACAAATGTGAAATTCCTTTAAAAAAAGGTCTAAACGTCCTCCTAGAAAGTTGATTGGGAGTCACCTGATTTATCCTCACCATTTAAACGTCATAAAATGGCTTTTCTATAAAGGTTTTAATTAAATAACGGCAATTCAAGACAGAAATAATTCCTTAATTGTGAGGCTGTGTTTCTAATGACTCCCAGAGGATCTGCATCCAGTCCTCAAAGTGTTTGTTTATTTTTTTAATGTTCTTTTTATGTCGCCTCTCGCTCCTTCCATTACTCCCCAGGTCACCAAGCTCCCTTACTACATTTCTTAGAAATCTCTAAATTCTGCTTTTGAATTCAAACTTGGTGTGTTCAAAGGTTTAATGGTTCCTTTATTATCATGTGCACCAAGGTACAGCGAGATTCTATTTTTGCATACAGACCTGTAAGACTATTGCCATAACATAAGTACAATACCCAGTTAAGCACCTTTTAGACTTTAGAGAAACTTCATCCCTCCGAGTTTGTATCGACCAGCGAACTCCCCGTGCACTAGCACTATCCTATAGACTGGGGACAATTTACAATTTTACTAAAACCAATTAGCCTACAAATCTGTACGTTTGTTAGAGTGTGGAAGGAGACCAGATCACCCGGGGAAAACCCACTTGGTCACTGGGAGAACATACAAACTCCGTGCAGACAGTACCCGTAGTCAGGGTCGAACATGGATATCTGGTGCTGTAAGGCAGCAACTTTGTGCCACTGTGCAGCCTGATGCATGGAAACAGCCCACTGAGTCTATATGCAATAATGCCAAGCACATTCTGAAAATGTATCCTAACGATGTATGTGGGCAATTTGGGCTAAAATTAGAAATAGAATTAATTATCCAGATTTGTTTCTTCAATTTATTTGTCAAAATTAGATAATCCTTTTAAATTTGCCGTTGAATTACGGTACCTCATTTGGTTATGTACATAACCCTGGAGGAGGAAACAATATGTTAAAGGTCTGTATGACGTCTGTAAATTTGGTTTTCTTCACTTCACTGAGGAAAGCAATTCATCTCCCAGTCCATTACTGACTTCTTGCTTGACAAAGATATTCATCAGCTCAGGTATAATCAATTATTCTCTGTGCAAATTGTAACAAAGTTGAATCATTGAATTTGTAAAATCGTTTTTCAGTTAATTTGTTTCCGTCGATATGGAGACGAAAGGCAACAATGAACAATTGCATTTAATTTAAATAACCTGTTTGTGACAGTAAAGGGCCTGTCCCACCAGCATGCAACTCCATGCGATGAGCGCGACCTAACGTGGTCGCTTGAGTCGTCCGGCATCGCGGGGCCGGTCCCACTTCGATCGCCGGAGCTGTGCGGAGTTCGTCCCGACATCGCACGGGGCTCCGAAAAACAGACCGTGTTCAAAAATTCCGTGCGGCAACGGCTTGTCGGCTCGCTGTCGCCTCGACGCATTACGCACCGCCTCGACGTTGTGAACCTATCTGTAGGTGCCTCCGTGACCCTCTCTGTGTGTGGCTCTGTGCCCCTCTCTGTGTGTCCCTTTCTGTCCTGGCGAACTTACCTTTAAGACTTCGCTCCAAGTTCGCCTTACTTTGCGCCGCATTGCGCCGCTCACCCGACCTCCGCGCGGCCCCTGCTACCGGTTTGATCGCGCTTGCCGCACGCAGGCGCATGCTGGTGGGACGGGCCCTGTACGGGGATCACCCAATCTCCGCATGGCCCCTGCTGCCGGTTTGGTTGCACTCACCGCATGGAATCGCATGCTGGTGGGACAGGCCCTTAAGTCCTACCTCAGATTTTTCTTTTTTTTTAATCATTCAACATCTTAAATGCATGCTTTAGATAAGAAATTAAAAGTGCAAGCCCACACTTTTGTTATGCACACTGTCATTTTGTCATCTTCCATTTGTCCAAAGGAACATAGAGAACTAAATAGCTATGTCATTCACCTAAAGAACAAAGAACTATCCTGTGTAGGAAGGAACTGCAGATGCTGGTTAAAAACGAAGATGGACACAAAAAGCTATCTCAGCGGGTCAGAGAGCATCTCTGGAGAAAAGGAGTAGGTGACGTTTCAGGTTGAGACCCTTCTTCAGACGGGAACTACCCTGCATCCCTTCCTCCCCACTCCTGCCTGTCCCCTTTCACTTTTATCGCACCATATGGTTTTACATTTTACTCTTTTTCGCTCCTTAACTGACATCCTTTTGTTACCCTTTTCAACTGTAGCTTTTGTCAACTACTCCACCCAGCTGCCAACACATCACCCACTCACCTATATCCACTTATCACTTCCAGGCTTTGACCCACCCCAGCTCTCTTTCCCAGCTTTCCTCACTCTCTTACAATCAAACTCAAGAAGGGACCTAACCAGATGTAGGAAATTTGGAGAGAAGCTCTTTATTTTATATCCATGTTGTTAATAAATTCATTATTAAATAAGTGGTAACAAAACTATTTAAAGCAATCATAGGTCTGGACAAAGGTCATACAAGGTATTTTCTTTGAGTTTCAGAGTCATCGAGAAAAAGGCTCTTTGGCCCAACTCATTCATGATAGCATTTTTGCCGATCGACACTGTTCCCATTTGTCCACATTGGAGCTACATTCTTCCATGCCCAGCCCCTTTAAGTGCCTGTCCAAATTTATCTTAAACTAATTATTGTCTCTGATTCGATTAGCTCCTCAGTGTGTTCAAGATATTGGCCACGCTGTGTAAATGTATGAGTTTTTTTATGGTTTAACAAATTTGCTACAGTTTCTTTGAGGTAGTACCTGGCAGAATAGACAATGGTGAATCAGTTGATGATGTGTGTTTGGATTTCTCAGAGGAGTTTCAATAGAGTGACACGGCAGTCATTACTGAACAAAGTTATAATGCACAATTGAGTCATTCTATGTCTTTGGCCCATAACTCTCTAAACCTATACAATCCACGCACCTGTCTAAATCTTTCATAAACGTTGGGATAGTCCCTGCCTCAACCACCTCCCCTAGCAACTCGTTCCATACACCCACCACCCTTTGCATGAAAATGTTACCCCTCAGGTCCTATTTAATCTCTTCCTCCTCACTTTATTTCCTCTGGTTCTCTATTCCCCTACTCTGGGCAATAGACTCGGTGCGTTTACCTGATCCATTCCTCTCATAATTTTTTACACCTCTATTAGATCACCCCTCATCCTTCTGCACTCCAATGATGTGCCTTAGCTTGTTCAAGCTCTTTCTATATCTCAGGCCCTTGCGTCCTGGCAACATCCTCGTAAATCTTCTCTGCACCCATTCCCGGTTGACACGCCTTTCCTTATAACATGGTGCCCAAAACTGAACTCAATACTCTAAATGTGGCCTCACCAACGTTTTATATATCTGCAGCACGACCTCCCAACTTCTATACTTCCCAGGCTTAGTCCCGTCCCCACAGCTCTTTGCCAGCTCCCGCTACTACAATCACTCCCCACCCTAAACGTCACCTATCCATGTCCTCCACAGAAGCTGCTTGACCCGCAGAGTTACTCCAGCACTTTGTGTTCAACCACATCAATATGTTGTCTTCTATTCCACAAGATTTAATTGCAATAAACAGTTGTTTATAGAATAGTGCTGAAATGATTTCTGGAAACATTCCCCAGTCCACAATATTAGTTTATTCCATGAAAAATTCAGTTACTCTATGTTTATGAGATGTGATCTTTACTAATCCATGTTGGTTCTCTCTAATCAACTCGGGTTCCTCAAAGTGCTCTGTCACTCTGCACTTAATTATATTTCCAATAAATTCTACCTAATATTATCCACTCATCTTTCTTCCCTGTTGATGTGTGCCTGCTCTATCTCAAGGACAAATCACATAAAGGATTTATCCGCTGAGTTTCTATTTCTATATTTATTATCTCTGCAATCCCTGGGAACCAAGTATTAATTAGTTATAAGATGCAAATGTATCCCCTGATTTCAGACCAGTCAGATGGAGTCAGAATTATTTTGTTTTTGAAATTATTGCACCATTTTTCAAGGTATGCAAATATACAATTGTATTTGTCAGCTAGAATTTTAAAAATATATACCAATATTGCTTAAATGTCTTTAAACTTTCCATGACTGTTTGAAAAGACATGAATTTTCTCTTGGCCTTTGGTGTTATGCAATTGATGGTGAGAAAGATACAGAGAAAGATAGAGAGGGAGAGAGAGAGAGAAACGGACACAGAGAGATGGAGTGAGTGACAGAGAGAAAGAAACAGAGACAGACAGGCCGAGAGAGACTGAGCGAAAAAGAGACAGACACAGGGAGATATTGTTGATTTTAGTTGCCATCGTTCTTTAACTAGAGGTTACAACCAATTTCTGTTGCTGCAAACAAATATCTTCATGAATTTTGAGACTTCTGTCAAATCACAGACTCGCCCCTCATAATTTAAAGACTACATTTCCACCTGTTGGGAAACAAAGGCACCATCTAGGGCCACAAGGAACTGCAGATGCTGGAATCTTGAGCAAATTACAAAGTGGGTCAGGAAGCTTTTGGGAATGGAATGAAGAAACGACATTTCAGGTCGGGACCCTACTGCAGACTGATTGTGGTTGGGGGTGGAGGGTGCAGCAACAGGCCCTTTAACCCACTGAGTCCACGCCGACCAGCGATCCCCGCACACTAACGCTATCCTACAAGCCAGGGACAGTTTACAATTTTTACCAAAGCCAATTAACCGCCAAATCTGTACGTCTTTGGAATGTGGGAGAGACTGGTGTACTATCACAGGGAGAGCGTACAAACTCCGTACGGACAGCACCCGTAGTCAGGATGGAATCCGGGTCTCTGGTGCTGTAAGGAAGCAGCTCGACCAATGTTCCACAATGTCGCACTGAGTTATGGGGTAGAGAATTGAGGGAGGTATTATGAAATTGAAGAATTTAATAGGTTGTGAGCTACCCAGCTATGAGGTGCTGTTCCTCCAGTTTGCGTGTGGCTTCATTCTGGCAATGAAGGAGGCTCAAGACAGAAATGTCAGTATGTGAACGTGAAGGGGAATTAAATTGATTAGCAACTGATAGATCCATCAAGCCTTGATAATGAACGCAAGTAAAACGGTCAGCTGGTCTACACTTGATCTCACTGATGTAAAGGAATCCAAATAAGTTGGCCATCGATCACTGAATAACAGTGAAAACCTGTACACGGACTGTACATTTAAAACTATACTTACTTGTCCTATGTATAGATGATAATGATTCCACAGAATTTCTTGTGTGGGAAGGAACTGCAGATGCTGGTTTAAGGGTTATCAATGGTTATGGGGAGAAGGTAGGAAAATGGGATCATGAGGCAGAGATCAGCCATGGCTGAGTAGACTTGATGGGCCGAATGGCCTAATTCTACTCCTATAACCTGTGAACTTGTGAACACCAAAGATAGACACAAAATGCTGGAGCAACTCAGCGGGTCTTTACTCCGCAGATGCTGTCTGACCCGTTGAGTTACTCCAGCATTTTGTGTCTATCTTCAGTGTAAACCAGCATCTGCAGTTCCTTCCTACACAAGGACTTCTGCAGCACCATTTTCATCCATATTTAGGATGAATAAGTATAGTTTTAAATTGAATAGCCTGTTTTTTTTAAATATTACATAAGGATGTTACTTGAATTCCAAATAAGTACTGTATGTCAACAATGTATTCTCTGGTAATTGCCTTTCACTGACTATTTTGATCTTCTAAATCTGTCACTATAAATCGAACCACATATCAATAACATTGTTGGATGTCATTAGCGTAGACTTGTTTTTACCCTGATGTTGCTGTCAAACACAACAATGAAGTTGGGTGTGTTCAACTTTATTTATGTGCACATTGTCCAGACTGTAGCATGAATGTGGGGCGTCTCAAGTTGCACCTCAGCATTATGCTGCATTCTCAGGTGAACCGCCATAGAAGGCATCTTATCAGGAGGCATCACAGACTGGTTTGGGAACTGCTCCCTACAAGACCGCAAGAAAATGCAGAAGTAGCCCAGCCATCACACAAACCAACCTCCCTTCCATCCACACCAACGAGGTTGCCAGCGTAATCAAGTACCAGTTTCATCCAGCCCACTACCTCTTGTCCCATAAGGCACAAGATGCAGAGGTCTGAAAACGCTCGCCTCCAGTTTCAGGAAGTTTGTTCCCAGCTGTTATCAGATAACTGAATGGTCCTTTCATAAGCTCGAGTGCGGTACTGACCCATCTAACCACAATGGAGACCTATGAACTTTTTTCAATAGGACTTTATCGGAATTTAATGTAACAACTTTGTATTAAATGTTGTACCTTTTATCTGTCCCCTCATCCTCTTGCCCTCCAAGGACTAAAGTCCTAACCTCTCCCGATATCTCAGATACCTCAAGTCCTGGCAACATCATCATAAAGGAGAGGCAAGTTTTACAGAAGCCAATTAATCTACAAACACATCTGCCTTTGGAATGTAGGAGGAATAAGAGGAAGTCCATGTGTTATGGGTTATGATTATTTACCATAATTTTTATAAGACTGGCTGACGCATAGTTTCTTGCCCAGAGTGGGGGAAACGAGAACCAGAGGGCATGGGTTTAAGGTGAAGAGGGAAAGAATTTATAGGAATCTGAGGGGTAACTCTTTCACGCAAAAGGTGGTGGGTATATGGAACGAGCAGCCGGAGGAGGTAGTTGAGGCAGAAACTATCGCACCATTTAAGAAGCAAATAGACAGGTACATGGATAAAATAGGTTAAGAGGGATATGGGCCAAATGCGGGCAAGTGGGACAAGTGTAGGCGAAACATGTTGGTCAGCATGGGCAAGTTGAGCCATAGGGCCTGTTTCCATGCTGTATGACTCTGAGTATAATTCTAACCTGAAGCATTTGTGAAATACGTGGTCAATGTTAAAGTTCCCATTCTGCGAATCACATTGAAAAAAGAACGCTGTATCTAGGTGAAGGTGTTTAATTCTCCTTCAGCTTTGCTTGTCATGACTTCCAGTCGAGCCCGAGGGTTTCATTTAATGCAGATTTCTCTAAGCCAATCATAAATTTATGAAGACGAGAATGAAACGCAGTGTGTGTGGCTGAATATTATTCATGCAGATTACGTGTCTCAGTCGACACTAACAAGAGCTGTTCATGATCCAAGTTTATTTGGCCATGTTAAACCAAAACAAAGGAAGTCTGATAATAACAAGGAACGGCAGATAGACACAAAACGCTGGTGTAATTCAATGGGTCAGGCAGCATCATAGAAAAGTAGGTGCAGGAGCAGGCCATTTTGCTCTTCGAGCCAGCACCACCCTGGAGAAAAGGAATAGGTGATGTTATGGATTGAGACCCTTCTTTGGATTGAGAGTCAGGGGAGAGGGAAACTAGAGGTATGAAAAGTTACAGAACAAATCACAGCCGGCAGTGATGACTCAACAAAGGTAGAGCTCACAATGGTCCATTGTTGGCTGTGGAAGAGGTGGTAATGAAAGGATACAAACAATGAAACTAGCAAGACGATTAGGGTGGGAGAGTGTCAGTGAGAGGGAATGCAAGGATTACTTGAACTGCAAGGAACTGCACATGCTGGCTTATACCAAAGATAGACACAAAATGCTGCAGTACCTCAGTATGTCAGGTAGCATCTCTAGAGAACTTGGACAGGTGACGTTTTGGTATGAGACACTTCTTCAAATCGATTGTAAGGGGGTGGGAAAGAAGGCTGAAATTGAAACAGAACGTTTTGTTTTACATGGAAATTGTGTTCATTTTCAATGTTTGCATAAATGTGCAAAAGGAGATTTTGATTGTTAGCCTATGCTTCTACAGAAATCAAACAATCAAAAAATGTAGCTCTGGCTTCAAAAGGGTGGCAGAGCACCAGAGCCGCAGGTTTTCAATCCTGACAACGGGTACTGTCTGTATGGAGTCTCCCTGTGATCTCACAGGTTTCCTCCGGGGGATACACTTTCCTCCCATACTCCAAAGACGTACAGGCTTGGAAGCTAATTAGCTTGGTGATGATTGTAAATTATCCTTCGTGTGCGTAGAATGGTGTTAGTGCGCGAGGATCGCAGGTTGGCGCAAAGTCGGTGGGCCAAAGGGCCTGTTTCCACACTGTATCTCTAAATTAAACTAAACTGAATTAATTTTGACATAGAAACATAGAAAATGGGTGCAGGAGCAGGCCATTCGGCCCTTCGAGCCTGCACCGCACATATCAGAGCAAACAGTTCAGACTGAAAAAAAATATTCAATCATGATACACATGCTTTTTATAATATGTAAAGTTACATTAAAAAAGTGGCATTTCCTGTTTGAATATCTAATTGAAAGGTTGTGTACAGGTATTTTGCAACAAGAATTGTGATAGGAAAATGAATGCTTTGCAACCAGCAATGATGTTCTTGAGTTTGAAGAGAATAAAAGGGTATATTCATCTTGTTGCCGGTAAGACTGCAGTTACTATAAAGGGCCTGTCCCATTTAGGCCACTGTTTAGGGGAGTGCAGGAGACTCTGCGCTCGCCTCATGATCGCTATATGGTCGCCACATGTTCGCTGGTGAGTCTCCTTCATGGTCGCGAGGAGTTCCCGCATTCTGGGAACTAGTTGTGGCCTCAGTATGGTCACAGCAAATTTTTCAACATGTTGAAATATTTTCTGCGACCAAAAATTAGTCGCCATGGAGAAAATCGATACTTTTGTAGTCGTAGGTGCAGTGGTAGTGGGATCGCCATGTAGTTATGGGTAGTCGAACTAGTCGTAGGTAGTTTTAGTTAATCTCCTTTGCTGACCGAGCATTTTCATTGGCTCATTGTGGAAAAAAAACATAAGCACGAGTTTTCAGAACCAAGCAAAACCAACCGGTAATGTTAAATGCCCACAAAACTTCACAGCTGTGTATCTCTGGGTTATTAAAAGTTGTCTTCCCTTCTCCTGTCCCCCTCTTCTCCCCCCCCCCCCCCCAATTCTTTTAAAGGACTTACCGTACACTGTGCTGGCCGTCTTAACCTTCCTGTTCATCGCGGTGTGTGTCAGTAACACCTTGACTTTGCACCGTGTGAATTTCAGACAGCGCTTTCCCTGACCCCCGCCATCTGTCTGTGTCTGCGTCTGTCTGCGTCTGCGTCTGTCTGTACCTGTGTCCGTCACCCTTTACACTCGCCGTTCAACTTCCCGGTTTTCCAGCGAGTGCCGCAAGCTTGACATTCCCACCTAGGTGGGACAGGACCTTTAGAATGTGAAATGACTTGATATTTTAATGGAATTACAATATCACAAGGCATTGCTTTTTATATTTGAATTGCTTCAGGGACTAAAAAGTATTCCAATGTCAGTCAGACACAAGGTTACAGGATGAAGATGATACTTCAAAGACATGCAGATAGATGCCAGAAACCAACAGGAGCATTGTTGTAATCCAAAGACTTCTTGGATCAACTTTCTTTTTCGGGCAAGCAAGGTTACTGGGAGAAGGCAGGAGAATGGGGTCGAGTGGGAGAAATAGATCAGCCATGATCGAATGGTGGAGAGGATTCGATGGGCTGAATGTCCTAATTTTCCTCCAATACTACATGATCTTTTTCTTGATTGATTTATTATGAACTATCATGCTGACATGTATAGTAGAGCTGAAGAATCATATGGCACAGAAACAGGCCCTTCAATGAAACCCATCCATGCTGACCAAGATGCCCATCTAAGCTAGTCCTATTTATCAATGTTTGGTCCATAGCCCTTTAACCGTGCCTATGCATGTACCTGTGCAAACATCATGCAGAGTTGTAGCTTTGCTTCAAAATCGATCTGTTGCTTTTTGTTTCCATTGAATGATGCTTATTGTTTAGAAATGTAAAGACCTTGTAAGTCTTGGAATGTGCCCAATACAAGCATCATAATGAATCCAAGCAGTAATCTTAATGACTTACTACATTCTGAAATTGCAGTTTACTGACAATTATGGAGCAGCCATATAGATTAGTTTGCAAAAGTGCAATCTTTTGGGCTCAGAAAAATGATTGGAATAAAAGTGGAATGGAATTGTGGGATAGAATTAGGTGCAAAACTAAGGGAATAAACAGAAGAACAGATAGAAGCTGGTACTAACCCCAGATATTCAGAACTAAGACTGCATGAAGATCTAATAATACCTTGTTTAAAGAATATAAGGTGCAAACCAAAATGTTTTGCCCACACGTGATTATTCACTCCAATAATGTTGTTGATGAAGCAAAAACTTGTCCTGGTTAAAATAAACAATGATAAATGTTATCCGGAGTTACACATTTTCCAAAAAAAAACAACTGATAAACGTAGAATTAACTTTATGAGAAAGAAATCATGCTTGAGGTAGCATGAATATTGTTGAGGACAGCCAAGAAAATATCAACAACGATATTATTCAATTCAGTGGGGAAAATATGGAAAGCAGGCAATTATTTCAACAATAACTTCAACATGCAAATTATAATGCCATTATAATTGATTGCTCATTTTATGTGCAATTATGCAAATGAATTAACCTTGACAGTGACCTTTTAATATGCCATTACACAAAGTTTTCATTAAAGTTCACCATGTTTGTTTTACTTTTCATTAAAAATATTTTGAATTAATATCAAATTCAAACTATGTGGCCTTAACACAGTAAGGCATCCTTTGTCTACTTTGGAGTTGTTAACTGATTTGACCCCAGACTGTTGAATCATTTTTAGTAAATTAATCTTGTAAGTGGTACACTCATGCTTACTTTCACCACCTCTGTACACTTTTGATGTGAAATGTTCTCACACCCAAATTGTGTTCTAAACAAGGCCAATTTTTGTAATTGGCTAGATTGAATTTTTATGCAGGAATCTTGATTTAAAGAAAGATCATAGAATGCAGGTTCATGCAAAGTTAAAAACCCCACAAAGATGTTTTGTTGATTTGGTGAATCTACTGCCGTCTGATTTGAATCTGTTAAATCTATGTAGGTTTAATCTGTGTAAAATCTTAGAATTTAAATCTCAAATCGTAAATCTCAAATCTCAAATAATTGCACAAGTCATTTGCCAGAATGGCAAATTCAAGTACCAGAAGGCACATCTTTCAGGGGCAAGTTTTTTACATGGAAGGTGGCAAATACCTGGAATGCGCTGCTGGAGGTTGAGGCAGATATGAGTGGTATTTAAGATAATTTAGGTATATGGAGGGATATGAATTATGTACACGTAGATAAGAGTTGGTCTTGGCAACCTGTTCGACACAGACATTATGGGCCAAAGGGCCTGTTCTTGCACAGTACTGTTGTATGTTCCAATGTGGTATTTGTTTTAACATATTTTTTTCAATATTGTGTAATGGGTTTGGTCTAGGGATGCGAATTCAATTTCCGAGAGGGGAAGTATTTTGTTAATTTGGGTACATTAACAGTATTCACTATTTAAATCTCATGTTCACATGAGATTTAATTGAAACTTGAAAAGAGTCACAAGTGTGTGTCACAATTGAAACTTGATAATTGAAACTTGCAAAGAGTCACAAGAGTGCGTCGGACAGCACAGTGGCGCAGCAGTGAAGCTGTTGCCTTACAGTGCCAGAGACCCTGGTTCGATCCCGACTATGGGTGCTGTCTGTACGGAGTTTGTATGTTCTCCCTAGAACTGCGTGGGTTTTCTCCGGGTGCTTCGGTTTCCTCCCACACTGCAAAGACATAGAAGTTTGTAGTTAATTTCTGTAAATTGCAAATTGTCCCAAATGTGTAGGATAGTGCTAGTGTATGGGGATCGCTGGTCGGCACAGACACGGGGGACCGAAGGGCCTGTTTCCATGCTGTATCTATAAATTCTAAAACAAATCTTACTTCCGATTATTTCATTGCACCTTCAAGTTTTCCATTATTTTTTAAGTCTATTTAATGATTTTTACTTCAATTCATTTAAGTATATTTGATTGTCAGAGATGTTAAAGTAAAATAGAGAGAAAAATAGTGCTCAAGTTTGCCTTGAGATGAGCATTTGTTCCCAGTCATCCCTTTGTTAAAAGCTGTCAAGGTGATTTGTGTAACTGAGACTAAAGTCTTGTCCCTTAGTTATACCTCAACGCCCAAATCTTCAGGTGGAATACATGCACATTCAATCCTTCTGATCGGACTTGGGTGAGTGTGGATGGGAGCCATGAGCATTGAGCTGATTCCAGCTTAATTCTGTCCATTTCAGTGTTATCATTTCTCTGAACTTGTGTTGAATTAATGAAATAAGGAAGGATAAGTGCTCGCTGGAAGCCTGCCAGCTACAATTTCTGCTCCCATATAAATGATTGCAGGCTCACTTTAGATGCTTGATTGTTGTATCTGCCAACCCCGATTATGATGGGATTTGTCAGTTTGCAACCAAGCTGTTTCCTGGATTAGAGTTAAACATTGGATCATTTAGAAAAACCACATCTTCTTGAATTACTTTCCTGCAGCATTGACTGTCATTATAGAAGAGCAAAGTTGAATATAGTTACATGAAAATGGAGATCACACAAGGACAAAAAAACATTATGCAAAGCTACAAAAGGTTGAAATAAAAGATAGTCTTCCAGTCGTACAGCATCTTATATTGTGCTCAACCAAAGAAGCATGTTTTGAACTGTAGACACAAAGAATTGCTGTTGCTGGTATACAGAATACAACACAAAGTGCTGGACTAACTCAACAGGTCAGGCAGCATCTGTGGATAACATGGATAGGTGATATTTTGGACTGGCAAGAGGGGTCCTGGCCCGAAACATCATTAAAATATGTTTCCCAGAGATGCTGCCTGACCCACATATTTACTCCAGCATTTTGAATCTTTCTTTGATAAGCCAGCATCTCTGTTTGAGTTTGAGTTTAGTTTATTGTCACATGTACCGAGGTACTGTGGAAAGCGTTTGCCATGTGCTAACCAAGTGGAAAGACAATACCCGATTACAATTGAGCCATCCACAGTGTACAGATACATGATGAAGGGACTAATGTGAATAACGTTTAGTGCAAGATAAGGTCCAGTAAAGTCCAATCAAAGATAGTCCGAGGGTCACGAATGAGGTAGATGGTAGCTCAGGGCTGCTTTCAAGTTGTTGGTAGGATGATTCCGTTGCCTGATAACAGCAGGGAAGAAACTGTCCCTGAATCTGAACGTGTACACTTTCACACTTCTATACCTCTTGCCTGATGGGAGAGGGGAGAAGAGGGAGTGGCCGGGGTGTGACTTGTCCTTGAGCAAGCTGATGGCCTTGCGGAGGCAGCGTGAGGTATCAATGGAAGGGAGGTTAGTCTGTGTGATGGTCTGGGCTGTGTGATGGACTTCTCTGCAATTTCTTGCAGTCTTGGATGGAGCCGTTCCCAAACCATGCTGTAATGCATCCTGATAAGATGCTTTCTATAGTGCATCTGTAGACGTCGGTGAGATTTTTGTTGGCCAAACTTCCAAAGTCTTCTACAAAAGTAGAGGTGTTGGTATGCCTTGTTGGCCAGTGCTTCAATCTGGGTGGTCCAGGACAAGTTGCTGGTGACATTGGTTCTCCGTTTTTACATACCATCCTCACCTTTCAAGTTAACTGAAGAGCGAGGTGCCATTTTGACAGGTCAAAATATATTACATGGTTCTTAATTCTGTTTTGCTAACTGAATGACATGTTTTAATTACTTCAGCACTCTGTTTATGCTTTGAATTATAGTTAGCTTTGTAATGAAGAGATATCCATGTATCTAGTTTCGACAACTTACTGCAACTAGTTTCAAACCAAAATACCTGCAACAAGAACCTATTTAATGAAAAGTGCATTTCTCCCTTTGTTTTCTTTCAGATGTATATTCAAACCACCACGTTGACGATCTCCATAAATCTGAGTGCTTCTGTGTCGCTAGGCATGCTGTATATGCCCAAAGTTTATGTAATCCTATTCCACCCAGAGCAGAACGTGCAGAGACGTAAGCGCAGTCTAAAAGCTGTCGTGACAGCGGCCACAATGTCCAACAAGTTTACCCAGAAAGGAAATCTCCGCCCCAATGGAGAAGCCAAAACCGAACTCTGTGAAAATCTCGAAACCCAAGGTAAAACATATTTTTGTCATTAAAATATTATTTGCCTTAAAAGCGTTGAAGATATTACCACATAATTATTGAATGTTTTGTTCAGAAAGTTATTTATCTGCCATTTCCATCAAAAGGAATATCCTTTAATTTAACACAATTAATTTTCTAATTGGAATAATTTTGAGATAATTTTGGTATTTTTAAATTGATGTTTTTTAAAAGCCAGCTGCATGAACACAGTGAATAGAAACAACTGTTACTTAAAATGCTAATCTATTCAGCTTTGATAGTGTTTTCTTACAGATTGAATAAGCAATGCAGCAATTTGTTTTATCATTTAAAAAAAAAATCTCACAATATGTTGCAATTTTAATTTATTTATCTTGATTGCAAACAAGAGGAGAATAAAATGACTCGGTGAAGGTGTCAAAATAGATAGGCTTTGCGCAGAATGTTGCCATAACAAGCGTTGGTTATGCTTTATAAGAAAGAATGGGGAAGGCTGAACTTTATTTAAGTTAGTATGGTTAACCAAAAGATCATTGTTGGACTTGGTGGGCTCGGTGGGCCAAAGAGCTTGTTTCCACGCGGTATATCTAAAGAGCGGCTCAGTGGTGCAGTGAGAGCGTTGCTGCCTTACAGCGCCAGAGATCTGGATTGGATCCTGGCTATAGGTGCTGTCTGTAGGGAGTTTGTATGTTCTCCCTGTGACCACACGAGATTTCTCCAAATGCTCTGGTTTCTGCCCACTTTCCAAAGATATACAGGATTGTAGGTTAATTGACTTCTGTAAGTTGCCTCTAGTATGCAGGATAGAACTAGGGTATGGGTGATCGCTGGTCAGCACGGATTCAGTGGGCCGAATGTCTATTTCTGCATTGTATCTCTAACATCTTAAAATCTAATGTCTAGAACTTCCTCAGCTATCCTTATCCTGCACCCATTAATTTAATCTCCAAGCACAATGTTTTAACCTAAATCTATCCCAAAGATAAATACTTAAATTAGCTAGGAGTTAAACTAACGCTGCATTTCACTGTCATCACTCCTGGATTTCCTAACTGGCATTTTATTTACCATGCCCACCCATGATACTGCAGTACAGCATGTCCATAGAATGGCCACTAAATGACACTAACAGTAGAAGCTGATGACTGGAGAAAAATGAGATTTAGACTGTAGAGATACAGCATGGAAACGGGACCTTCGGCCCACTTCGTCCCTCGTTGACCAATAAACACCCCCGTACACTAGCGCTATCCTACACTCTGAGGCCAATTTACAATTTTACCCAAGCTTTTAGAGTGTGGGAGGAAAACAAAGAAAACCCACACGGTCACAGGGAGAACATACATACTCCATACTGACAGTACCCATAGTCAGGATCGAACCCAGGTCTCTGGCGCTGTGAGGTAGCAACTCAACCACTGTGCCACCATGCCACACATAAAAAACCATCGAACCATTGAGATGGTTGGATACTGGATTGTTGGAAATGGTCATCGCATGGTGTTATTGTAGTTTAGTGGTAACTCAATGGGAGGATTTTGACCAGCAGCTTCAGTTTCTCATAATTTTGTTTATTACTTTTGTATAGTTTATTGTCACGTGTACCAAGGAACAGTTAAAAGCTTTTGTTTTAGTACTGACCAGTCAGCGGAAAGACTATACGTGATTACAATTGAGCCATCCACAGTTTACAGACACATGATAAAATGAATAATGTTCAGTGGAAGATAAAGTCTTGCACTAGAAGTCCGAGGATCTCCAATGAGGTGGCTAGTAGCTCAGTACCACTCCCTGGTTGGTGATAGAATGGTTGTGAATACACACGAGGCCAAGTTTTCCTAAGCATGAAATATGATAAATTTTTCATGCTTGCGATGAATCCCACTAAAGACTTTGCTCCAGATGCCCTAGACTTTATTTTTTGATCTATGGAAGATTGGGCTACATACAGCATTCCCTCAGATCTGCAACGGTTCAGCTAAACATCTTCATCTCATACATTGATCAGCCAAATTCCATTCTGAAGCAGCAAAATATTAGTGGCATCGAGATGTTGTGAATAAAAGTTGATGACTGGATAAAAGTTAGATTGAGACTTTAGAGATGTCAGGTGCCGGAGGTTATGGGGAGAAGGCAGGAGAATGGGGTTAGGAGGGAGAGATAGATCAGTCATGATTGAATGGCAGAGTAGACTTGATGGGCCGAATGACCTAATTCTACTCCTATTTGTTATGACATGAGGTACAGCATGGAAACAGGCCACTCGATCGCCCAGCGATCACCCCGTGCACCAGCACTATCCTACAGTCAAAGCGCTCTTATGTTGAGTAAACACTGTGTTGACACTTTAGGGACGAGCCAGTGTTTGAAGATTGTCGCATTCCCGTGGGGAAATTTCATTAAAGCAATTGAACTCCTGGGGATGTAGGTTGTAAGCTCCAACATCTTAGCAGGATTGGATGGCATGAGTATAAAAGGAGGGGGTTGGGATGCCGATCAAAATGGGCCATTTTTTTCCTGCATCTTATCAAATCTTAGTAAGTTTGCTGGAAATAAAAGTTTGATGTTCAAGCTGAAGTTCAAGTCGGTCGAATGTCAGGCTTGAATCCAAAGGCTTACGCTTGAAAAGATGTGGAGAAAGAAAATAACGTGGGGTTTATTTCGCCAACAACCGGAGAAAATAATACACAACAAATCATCTACATTTTCAGGACATAGTTTTCCCTCACTAAATAAAATCAATTTGCACAGCAAGGGGTCTGAAAGAAGTGATTGGTTTAAATGTATCATAAACTAAACTAAATGGGGTCTGTCAGCAACAAAAGCATTTTGTATCCATGAAATGTTTTTAACATTGTATAATGTCCCTTTGAAAGAAACCTTTTCCATTCCAAAGAAAGGGTTTATAGGATTAAATGCTTCCTTCTGCACCAAATATTTCTTCACTCCGAGCACTGTTGCCATTCTTTTCACTGCTTTTTTGTGTGATGATGGTCACCCACCAGACAATTGCCCTGTTATTTCAGAAGTTTATGTTCATATGTCTTAGGAGCAGAATTAGGCCATTCGGCCCATTGAATGGTTTAATCCACCATTCAGTCATTGCTGATCTCTCCCTCTCAACCCCATTCATTCACCTTCTCCCCGTAACCTTTGACACTGATACTAATCAAGAACCATTCATTTAAAATACCCATTGGCTTTGCCTCCACAGCCATCTGTGGTAATGTATTCCACAAATTTACCACCCCGTGGCTAAATAAATTCCTTTCCATCATTTTATTCTGAGGCTGTGCACTTTGGTCCTTGACACTCCAATAGTTCTCTAAATCTCTAAACTAAATTCTATATTCCTTCCAACATGCCTTCTCAGAGGTAGGAAATTCCAAGAAATAGAGCTCTACAACCCTGGAGGATGTCTTATAAATGTGAATCCTTGGGCAGATTTTGTAGTAAAACCTCCACATGTACAAGTTGTTGCCACAGTGGTGCAGCGGTAGTGTTACTGCTTCGCATCACCAGAGACCAGGGTTCGATCTTGACTATGGATGCTGTCTGCATAGAGTTCGTACATTCTCCCCATGACCACGTGCGTTTTCTCCGAGTGCTCCAATTTACTTCCACACTCCAAAGACATACAGGTTTGTAGGTTTAATTGGCTTTGGTAAAATTGTAAATTGTCCCTATTGTGTAGGATAATGCTCGTGTACAGGGCGGTTGCTGGATGTCATGGAATAGGTGGTCTGAGGGGCCTGTTTCCGCGCTGTTATCTCTAATCTAAACTAAACTACAATAGGCAGACCAAAGGGGAGGCAACAGAGTACAGAATATACTTCTCAGTATTGTTGTGCACCAGTTCCATCAACAAAGTCCCATACCGCACTGGGGTAGAGGTGAATCGGACATTATCTCAGTTTATGGAAGGATTTTCTTAGAGTATCTTTAATAAACAATAGGTGCAAGAGTAGGCCATTCGGCCCTTCGAGCCAGCACCACCATTCACTGTGATCATGACTGATCATCCACAATCAGTACCCCGATCCTGCCTTCTCCCCATATCCCCTGACTCTGCTATCTTTAAGAGCTCTATCTAACTCTCTCTTGAAAGCATCCAGAGAATTGGCTTCCACTGCCTTCTGAGGCAGAGAATCACATAGATTCTCTGTGTGAAAAAGTTTTTCCTCATCTCTGTTCTAAATGGCTTACCTCTTATTCTTAAACTGTGGCTTACTGCTTATTCTTAAAGTAAAGGGTTAGTATAGCTATAACTTACTCCATATTCAAACAAGTTAAGCCTGTTTCTAAGCTACTTTGAGAAGGGAAGTTGAATATCGTGACGTTCCCATTTGACTGATCCATTTTCCAAGTTGATAATGTTGGAGAAGCCATTTTGGTGATTTGCTGCAGGGATGATGAACAGTGTAATGCTTTGCAGCGAATTTGTGTGTGGCTTCACTTTGGCAATTGAGGAGGCCAAGGACAGCAAGGTCAGTGTGGGAATGGGAAGGGGAGTTTAAATGATTGATTGAACAGCAAGTGATAATTATTAACTTCTCTCTCTCGTGCAGATTTGGGCATTCCTTGGCTGTGAATGTTATTTCTTAGTTTTGTTGATTATTGTCACGTCTACCAGGATACAGTGAAAAGTTTTTTTTGTTGCCTGCTATCCAGTCAGCGAAAAGCCGTGCATAGTGTACAGGTACAGGCTAAAGGGAATCACCAACATGACCCTTAAACGTGCTACCTCCCGTTGCTAAAGGGAATCTGTTGAATTAAAGACTTTAAAGAGTAGAGCGATTGGAATATTGAGTATGGAAGTTGGGAGGTCATGTTGCAGTTATATAAAACGTTGGTAAGGCTATATTTAGAGCAGTGTGTTAAATTTTGGTCACCATGTTATAGGAAAGATGTTGGCAAGGTGGAAAGGGTGCAGAGAAGATTTACGAGGATGTTGCCAGGATTCAAGGGCCTGCACTACATGGAGAGATTGAGCAGTCTGGGACTTTTTTTCTCGGAGAGCAATGAAGAGTGATCGTGCAGAGGTGTACAAAATCATGAGAGGAACAGATCGGGTAAATGCACAGTCTTTTGTCCAGAGTAGGAGAATTGAGAACCAGATGACAGAAGTTTAAGGTGAGGAGGAAAGATTAAATAGAAACCTGAGGGTTTTTTTAACACATTTTTACAGGTTGTATGGAACAAGCTGTTGAAGGAGGTAGTTTAGAAAGGTATTATACAACATTTAAGAAACATTTGGACAGGTACATGGATAGGACAGGTTTAGAGGGATATGGGGCATAAGCAGACAGGTGGGTCTAGCATATGTGGGACATGTTGGTCAGTGTGGGCAAGTTGGGTCGAAGGGCTTGTTTCCACACTGTATGACTGTTTGACTCTATAATGAATGATTGCAGATCCTTTCCTGGGACCAGCCGCAAAAGAGTCGCCTGGCTTCGGCGCCATCTTGAATCTTCTAAGTTTAGAATGATCATGATTTTGCTGTATGCAAAAAAAATCTTCATTATCTGCCTTATGACTGGAACTATTGGGTCCAGGAAACTGCGATGAAGAACATTTCTCAGTGACGTTCTAGGTTTGAAGAATCTCAAAGTACTTTCTTCATTGTTTAGTGGTGGAATTCAGCATAGCCAATGCATACAATTTGATTTTGTGTCTGTATTTTTCAAATTCTTTGAAGAACTTGAGTGTTTCCCCCCCCCCCCCCCCCCAGTTAATTGAACTGTATGTTGACGAACAGCAATTGTCTGGGTAGTTTCTACTCTGAGATAGATTCTTTGGTTCACAAGGTACAAAAATGACTGGAGGAGGTTTGAAGACATCCACCAGTTTGATGTTGAGATGTGCTTCATAAATGTGAGGCACAGTGGTGCATTGGTAGAGTTGCTGCCTTACTGTGCCGGAGACATGGACTCGATCCTGACGTCGGGTACTGTCTGTATGGAGGTTGTACGTTCTCCCTCTGGCCTATGGTTTTACTCCAATCTCCACCAATGACTTTACTTATGTGGCACGATGGCACAGCAGTAGAGTTGCCGCGTTCCAGCGCCAGAGACCCAGGTTAGATCCTGACCATGGGTGCCGTCTGTATGGAGTTTATATGTTCTTCTCATGACCTGCGTGGATTTTCTCCAGGTGATCCGGTTTCCTCCCACACTCCAAAGACGTACAGGCTGGTAGGCTAATTTATTTGGTAAAATTGTACATTGTCACTAATTTGTGTAGGGTAGTGTTCGTATGCAGTACATCGGTGGTTGGTGCGCACTGGGAAGGACAAAGGGCCTGTCTCCACGCTGCATCTCTATACTAAAACTAGATGTGCAGGTTTGTAGGTTCATTGGCCTCTGTAAATTGCCCTCAGTGCATAGGATGCAAAACTGGGATAACATAGAACTAGTGTGAACGGGTGATCGATGGTCGGCATGAACCCGGTGGGCTGAAGGGCCTGTTTCCACACTGTATCTCTAAAGTCTAACTAAAAACGAAGACATTATTAGGTTTGAAATCCGACACAATAACCATTTCACTATTTCAATTCTGTATGGATTCTACGGCATAAAAATTTCTGTAGATATGTGAAATATGAAATTAAATATAGCTTCAGTCTTAATAACAGTGCAGCATGTGAAATGAAAGCATTTAGAAAGTGAATATAACAATGACATGATCCAGGAGTAGGATTTCTTATCCGACAAAGCGTTCATTAACTGAAGATGGATTAGTCAAATCAAAGCATTGAAACTTACATTGATCCTAAATCATGGAGCCAAATCCCTTTTGTAGATTTGTTCAATTCTTTTATAGTTTTGGGTAATTAGAGTTACTTTTAGCAGAACAATTAGATGAACAGCTAAAAAAATTTCATATTAATATTCTATTCCTCTTGTAGATGTGATCTGATCGTCATTTTAAAGGCAAGAAATTAGACGTGCGACGTGTTTTTTCACAAGACATTCAAGGGAATTGTGATCAATTCTAAAGGGAGATACCTCGATTCAATACTGTTGATGCGGTTTGTGCCACGGGAACAGAGACAAAATTACATCCACATAGTTTCTCCGATATTATATTGAACTTGTTTATACAAATGTAAACAGGTTGTTTCAAAGCTGCAACAGTAATGAATTTCCCCACAAATATAAGGGAAGGGTACATTTAATTTAGAGCAGTGGTTCTTAACCTGGGGGTCGGAACCCCGATGGGGGATCATTTGGGGCTATATCGGGGAACATGAAGGGGTCATAAATAACATATCCATTTTTTTAGCCCATTTTAAGGAACCTAATAAAGGTTCATACCACATACAGTATTTTGTTCGCGTATGCGTGTCGTATGCCAAAAAGGTTAAGAACCACTGATTTAGAGAGTGCACCTTGATAATGTGTACAAAAAATGTAGGTGCAAACAATGTGTTCAGAACTAATGTTATTTAAATACCATATCCATAAAGAAGTAAACTCAAACCTTTGAAAATAATCAGAATTTCAGGTACTGGAAATTTAGTTTAGTTAAAGGGCGGCACAGTGGTGCAGCTATCGAGTTGCTGCTTTTCAGCGCCAGAGACCCGGGTTTGATCATGACTACGGGTGCTGCAGTTTATACCTTTTCCCTGTGACTGCGTTAGTTTTCTCTGGGGGCTCTGGTTTCTTCCCACACTCCAAAGATGTACAGGTTTGTTGGTTAATTAGCTTTGTTAAAATTGTAAATTGTTCCTAGTGTGTAGGATCGTGTTAGTGTACGGAGTGATCGCTGGTCGGCACAGACTCGGATGGCTGAAGGGCCTGTTTCTGCGCTGTATTACTAAAGTCTAAGGTCTAAAGTTTACCTTAGCAACACAGCATGGAAACGGGCCTTTCGGCCCATCGAGCCTGCGCTGACCAACGATCACTGTACACTTATTCAATCGTACACATTGGGGATAATTTTACAGCAGCCAATTAAGCTACAAACCAAAATGTCTTTGGAATTTGAAATATAATCAGGAAATCGTGAAAATACTCAGCAGGTCATGCAGCATTATTTTGAGAGATAAACAGTTAATGTTTCTTTCTTTCCCACTTTTGACAAAAGATCTTCAACAAAAGATATTCAACTTATTGTCATATGTGGAAAGGAGAAGGAAGCTAGTTTAAGTGGCAAGGGAGGATGGGAGGAATGGACGGGGCTAAGGAAATATCTCCCATAGGTTGAGTGAGTTGCCCTGGGGAAAAGCTGGACCTGAGGTTATTTGGTGGGTTTGTTAATATTAGCGGTGAGGGGGAGAGAAGCTGGCACATTGTTAATTGTAGTGTGGAACCAGGCCCCGTGGCCCATCAAGTCCTCACCCCATACACTACGACTATCCAACACACTAGGGGCAATGTATAGAGGCCAATTAACCTGCCAACCTGCACATCTTTCGATTGTGGGTGGAAACCTCGAGAAAATCCACGCAATCACAGGGAAAATGTTACAAAGTCCATACAGACAGCACACGTAGTCAGGATTGAACCTGGGTCTCTGGGCTGTAAGGCAGCAACTCTACCGCTGCACCACTATGTTGCCTCAGCATTTAGAAAGTGACTATTAAAGTTATCAAATATAGTGCTGCAGAGCATGCCCAGTGGCTAAGTAATGAAGAGATAAAATTGAGCCACTATCATTTAGTGGATTAGTTAATGGGGGCAGTGATGGCGAGAGATAGATGGTCCTATCCAGGATGACCCGACTAATTCTGATATAGTGGATGCGGGTTACCTGAACTTGTAGAATTTGATGTTTAATCCAAATGGGGAGCGGGATGAAAAATTAAAATAGCACTCGTATTCACTCCTACCTTATTATCTATGGCTGCCTATACGGAACAACACCTCATCTTCTGTGTGGGCACGGACTCAATAGCAGCTCAATATCAATACATTTCTATTGCAATAATCCATTCATCTGCAACTTGAAATCTGGAAACGCCTTTACCAATGCTACGCAGAATTGATGTCATAACCAATACCACTTTATCTTGAAAAATCTACTTAGTAAATGTGTTTGGCACGTTAGTCGGTGTGTTGCTAACTCTATGACATCAACTATATTCCTTCACACAAATACAAAATGTATATAGTGCAACAAAAAGATCTGCTGGAGGAACTCAGCAGGTCAGGTCACATCCTTGGAGGGAAATGAACAGTTGACATTTTGGGTCGGGTCCCTTCATCTGAACTGCAGGTTCAAAGGGGAGATATAATCAGTATAAAGAAGTGAGATGGAGGGGTACTCTGTTTAGCTTACAGATCCAGCATTGAAGTAGGCCCTTCAGCTACCGAGTCCACGCCAATCATCGATCCCTCAGTCATACTAGTTCCATGTTATTCCACTCTCTCATTCACACCTTACACACTAGGGGCAATTTACAGAGGCCAATTAACAAACCCGCACATCTTTTGGATGTGGGAGGAAACTGGAACACCCAAAGAAAATCCATCTGATCACAGGGAGAATGTGCCAATTGCACACCGACAGCAGACGAGGTCAGGATTGAAGCCGCGTCTCTGACACTTTGAGGCAGCAGCTCGACCAACTGCGCTACTATGCCGCCCCTAACTTCACCTACTGCTCATTTCCCTCCACAAAAATGACCTGTTGAGCTCTTCCAACAGATTGTATGTAGTTGTAGATTCCAGCATCTCTAGTGCCTTGTGCCTCCATGAAGTGTGTCTAATTTTACTCACTGAACCACACTCGATCTTGTCATGGCTTTTTGCAACAAACGAGCCTGCTTTAGCTGGAAAGATACAACTATTGACATTGATGTGTTGAAGCTTAAAAGACAGGTGTTTTCAATGCAGAGTACAAGTGCAAGCATTTTTTTTTGTTAAATCAGGCCACAAATCAGTTTATGGAGAGCTGTCAAAATGTGTGATGCTTGAAGTTTTTCTCTCCGAGTATGGCTATTCCTCCGTATCCTCCAAGCCAGTCAAACATTATCTATTATTTTTCTAACAGAGCTCTGATCTTGAATTGTTTTTTAATTCTTAGGTGATGTTTTGGGTCAAGACATGTGAAGAAGGATCCTGACCTGAAACATCACCTAGCCATTTTCTCCAGAGATGCTACCTGATCCGCTGAGTTACTCCATCATTTTGTGTCTATACAGTGCATTCAGAAAGTATTCAGACCCTTTCGCTTTTTCCAGATTTTGTTACGTTACAGCCTTATTCTAAAATGGATTACATTTTTTGTTTTTTTATCATCAATCTACACATTGTTGTTTGGCAAATGGGTGGACAAAGTCTAGAAATTAGAACGAGATAGTTACTGTGATTACAGTTTAGTTTATTGTCACGTGTACTGGAGTGCAGTGAACATTTTTTGTTGCGTGCTATCGAGGCAGCAGAAAGACAATATATGAAACAATTAAGCCATTTATATTGTATAGATACACGATAAGGGACTAACGTTTAGTGTAAGGTAAAGCAAGTAGTCTAATCAAGGATAGACACAAAAAGATGGTAAAAGACACAAAAATAGTATAGTTGTATACATCTATACAATTACACCAAGAGTATACACCAAATAGTAGTTCAGCACTGCTCTCTGGTTGTGGTAGGATAACAATGGGTAACAATGAAATGTAAAGCAAGAGAGAGGGATGTTGGTGGGACAGGCAGCATCTCTGGGGAGAAGGAATGGATGACGTTTTGGGTCAAAACCCTTCTTCAGACTGAGAGTGAGGGGAGAGGGAAACTAGACGTATGAAATGGACCATTGTGAGCTCAGTTCAGTTCAATTCAGTTCAGATGCGTTGGAAGGAACTCCAACTGAACACCTTCGCTGAGTCCTCCTGAACCTACCTCATTGATCAGTTGCTAATTTCCCATTTCCACGCTAACTTTTCCGTCCTGGGTCTCCTCCATTGTCAGAGTAAAGGGCCTGTCCCACTTACGCGACTTTTTCGGCAACTGCCGGCGACTGCCAGCACCCGTCATTGGTCATTGCAGGTCGGCGAAAATTTTCAACATGTTGAAAATTCAGCGGTGACCAGAAAGACACTATGACTCTTTCGGCGACTGAAGAGACTACTCACGACCATACAGGCAACACCCTGGCGCGGGGTGAAACCTATATGGTGTTGAGTAGTCACCCAAAGAGTTGTACCTTGTTCTGGTCGCCACTGGATTTTCAACATGTACATAGACCTGTAACGACCTATGATGGGTGCCAGCAGTCACCAAAAAAGTTGCGTAAGTGGAACAGGCCCATGAGGCTAAACGCAAATTGGAGGAACAGCATCTCATATTTCGCTTGGGCAGCTCACAGCCCAGTGGTATGAATATTGATTTCTCTAACTTCAAGTAACCCCAGCATTCCCTCTCTCTCCATCCCTCCCCCACTCAAGTTGCACCAGCTTCTTGTTATCACCCAACAGCTGACAATGGCCTGTTTTCTTCATCATTGTTAATTTTTTGCATATCTTTCATTCATTGTTCTTTATCTCTCAACATCATCGCCTATACAGTATCTCTCATTTCCCTTTCCCGTGACTTTCAGTCTGAAGAAGGGTCTCAACCCGAAATGTCACCCATTCCTTCTCTCCAGAGATACAGCCTGTCCCGCTGAGTTACTCCAGCTTTTTGTGTCTATCTTCGGTGTACACCAGCATCTGCAGTTTCTTCCGACACGTCCATTCAAGGATAGTCCAAGGCTCACCAAAAAATATAACTAAATAGTATAGTTATATACATCTATACAACTACACTAAGAGTATACACCAAATAGTAGTTCAGCACTGCTCTCTGGTTGTGGTAGGATAACAATGGGTAACAATGAAATGTAAAGCCAGAGGGAGGGATGTTGGTGGAAGGAGAAAGAGGGGCAGGATAGTGGGAGAATTGGACTTGATGCGAGATGATGTGTCTTCTCTTAGCAGCAGCATAGTTACAATGGGTGGAATGGCCTTTTTCTTTGGGAAAATATCCAGGGGTTACACAGTGGCACAGCGCCAGAGATCTGAATTCAATCTTGACCTCGGGTGCTGTCTGTGTGGAGTTTACATGCTCTACCTGTGACCACGTGGGTTTCCCCCATGTCCTCCGGTTTCCACCCACATCCCAAAAGACATAGTTTGGTGGGCTATTTGGCCACAGTAAATTGTCCCTTGTGTGCAGGTGAGTAGTAGTCACTGTGGAGGAATTGATGAGAATGAGGAAAGATTAATAAATTAGTTTAATGTAGATTAAGTGTAAAAGGATAGTTGATGGGTGGCACGGACTTGGTAGATTGAAGGGCCTGTTTCCATGCTGTATTTCTCTATAACTAAAACTGAGGCTAAAACTGATTAAATACATTTTGTGAGATAATTAAAAATAAAGCTTGAACATTACCATGCATCAAAATAAGTTCCACTATATATTTAGATGGACCCTTCAACCATTGAGATTGAAATGCAGGAAATGTGCATTCTGATGTAGATTAAAGCTCCCGAACTGTGCAATTTACAAAATGATGCAAATTTGCTCAGAGACAAACAATAGACAAATTGTCATTAAAATGCAGATTACATGACATGTGAAACTCTGTTTATGAAAATACAAATATACTGCACATGCTGGTAACTCTTTTCCATCACAGTCAATGATTTTAAGCATAACAACATTTAAGCCATTCTTGATTAGCATTCAACCAATACTCCACCGATTGAGACAACAATTTTGATCTATAAATTGTATATTGGAATTGGGATTTTGTATAGCATGATATGGCAAAACATGCTTAATAAGTTATTTAGCTCACACAAATTGGCTGCAAATTGCAAATAAAATGCAGATGAACATCCAGTTTTTATTTTTTTGTGGATTTTCTGCTCCCGGTTTCCTTTTTATTGTCATCTGCATATTGCCACAAGGTCCATTTATCACTTATATTTATGTACTAGGGATTGTTTGTAACACTCCTTATGAAGTCCACCAAAGGTGCTAGATTTTAAATTATTAATTCAGTAAATTAAGTAAATAAATTGGATTAATGTAATGCTAGCCAGCCATGTTCATTTGAAATTAAATCTCAATTCGAACAACAGAGGCCTTTGGAAATCGAGAAAGATATATCAAAAGGGACACGCACTGTAGATTGTGCAAGTGCTCACAGCTGCAACAAAAGCAACTTCAGCCCTACAATGCTTTCATATCATGTTATAGGAGCTGAAATAGGCCATTCGGCCCATCGAGTCTACTCTGCCATTCAATCAAGGCTGATCCATTTTTTCCTCTCAACCCCATTCTCCTGCCTTCTCCCCATCCATATCCATCTGCTTTAAAAACATCCAATGATTTGCCCTCCACTGCCATCTGTGGCAATGAATTCCTCACATTCACCACCCTCTGACTAAAGAAATTCCTCCTCATCTCCTTTGTAAACGTACATTCTTTTATTCTGAGGCTATGCCCTCTGGTCCTAGACTCTCCCTCTAGGTGAAATATATCATCTACATCCACTCTATCCAGGCCTTTCATTATTCAGTAAGTTTCAATCAATTCCCTCCTCATCCTTCTAAACCCCAGTGAGCACAGGCCCAGTGGCATCAAATGCTCATCGTGGGTTAACCCACTCATTCCTGGGATCATTCTCGTAAACCTACTCTGGACCCTCTCCATCGCCAGCACATCCTTCCTCAGATATGGGCCTTGGATGGAGTTGTTCCCAAAGCATGCTGTGATGCATCCCGATAATATGTTTTCTATGGTACATCAGTAAAAGGTGGTACGAGTTGTTGGGAACGTAACGAACCGCCTTAACCTTCAAAGGAAGTAGAGGCGTTGGTGTGCTTTCTTGGCCATTGCTTTCATATGGGTGAGTAAGGACAAGTTATTGGTGCTATTTTCTCCTAGCTAAATGATGCTTTCCACCATCTCTACTTCAGCTCCATCAGTAGAGAGAGAAGTCCTGGCCTCCCATCTACATCATCGGAGACCTTCATACTATCTTTAATCGGACTTTACTGGACTCTATCTTGCTCTAAATGTTATTCCCGTTATTGTAATCATGTATAGCCTTTTCACTGATTGGATAGCACTTAACCAAAAAAAAGACTTTTCACTGTAACTCGGTACATGTGACAATAAACTAAACATGTGAGGGAGAATAGAATACAGGTCAATACGTCGTGGGTTAAAAGATCTCCTTTGCTGTAAGGAAATATGAATAAATGGAAAAAGAAGAGGGAATGAGACAGCTTTTACAAATTCAACTGTGGCCTTGTAACTCCAATTGCTACTATTTGCTGGGTTTTTTCGATCTGTTAACTTCAGTTTGTATTTATTTTTTCCCATTTACACCTCCACCAAACCAATATTATGAGATTTCAGTAGTCCTTTCAAACCTTAATCAGCGAACTCGGTATAGTAAATAGTGAAAGGCCTAGGTAGAATGGATGTGGAGTGGATAGTTCCGGTAGTGGGAGAATCTAGGGCCAGAGGTTCCTAAAAGGACATACCTTCAGAAAGGAGATGATGACTTTCTTTAGTCAGAGGGTGGTGAATCTGTGGAATTCTTTGCCACAGACAGCTGTGGAGGCCAAGTCAATGTTTTTTTTAAGGCGGAGATTGACAGATTCTTGATTAGTACAGGGTTATGGGGAGAAGGGAGGAGAATGGGGTTGAGAGGGAAAAGATAGATGGGCCACGAGTGAATGGCGGAGTAGACTAGATGGGCCTAATGGCCTAATTCTCCTAATTCATATGAACTCCCTCACCACTTTCCTGTTTAGTCTCTTCTCCTTTTGTTCTTTGCACTGCTCCCTCCTTTCAGAAGCAACTTGTGAAAAACACTGCTGGCTTGCACCTCTCTCCTCCCTCAGTCAATATTTCAGATGTAAACCTTTGATTGTTTCTCCTTCCACAGATGCAGCCTGACCTGCTGAGATGTTTCAGGCCTTCTCCACTGTTTTCTTTTTATTTTCACTTGAAGCTTTGTTTCCTCATTCTGATGAGAGGATATTAATCTGAAATGTTGACCCAATTTCCCACTCCATGGATGACTGCTGGACTAATTGGGTGTTTCCAGTAATTTGTTTCGCCTTCTTCTTCTTCTTTCGTGTGGCATGCACAGCCTAAAGTTGTTGTGCAACTTGGTTTCGCTTTCAATTTCCAGCATTTGTGGTGTTTTACTTTTGAACAGGGATAGATATTTCAATAGTGTTTTATATGTCACGTATGCAACTGCACAGTGCAATTATTTTTGCATATATCACACATGCAGGTGCCACCATTTTTAGCGCCATTATTCAAAGTCAAAAGTCCGGTCGGCCCATGCGCTCGATGTACTGGAGCATTTCCGTGAACCGACGTCTCTCTCCTCTCCTCGCCCGGCCATCTTTGTGCCCCGGGACAATAACCCGGTTCACCCCCCCACTCTTAGCTCCCGGTTAAGCTGTATAACGAGCCTTCAGGTGGGTTCCCCGTCCCGCCAACCTACGAGTCTTCGGACAGACCCCAACGACCGACGAGCCTTTGAACATTTTGGTGAACCACATAAGGTCCAAGACATGGGAACCACTGTTCCAATGAGGAGCAAAAACGTATGTGCTATGAGTTGTTCCCAAGTTGTTGATCTTCCAGCAGCAGCTGAAGAAGGATCTCGACCCAAAACATCACCTCTTCCTTTTCTCCAGAGATGCTGCCTCACCCGCTGAGTTACTGCAGCATTTCGTGTCTATCTTTGGTGCAAACCAGCATTTGCAGTTCATTCCTACACAATGTTCTCAGCATACTGATAATAACAGTAGATCATCAACTAGGTAATGGCCATACTTCACTCTGCCTGCAACTTGTTGGTCTTCCCGTGCAACGGACGTTGGCAAGTGAAGGTTGTAGGTTGGAACATTCCAAGGTGCTGGGATATGTACTGAAGGGCAAACTGAAGCTTGGTGCAAAGGCTTTCAAACTGCGATCCAGCAACCACTGGACACAAAGAGGGACGCAAAATGCTGCAGTAACTCAATGTGTCAGACATCATCTCTGGAGAGCAAGGATAGGTGACGTTTCGGGTCGGGACCCCTCTTCAGACTAATTGCAGAGGGGGGCTTGGGGATGAAAGCTAGGAGAGGGGAAAAGGGTGCTAGGTTATTGGTGGAAATAGGCAAAGTGGTGGGGAGTGGTTTGATAGACAGATGGTTGGAACAAAGGCCAGAGATTAAAACTGAGGGTGAGAGCCAAAAGGATTGAAATGTTGTGAATTGTGAAGGTAGAGGAATGGAGGTGGGTGGAAGGGAAGGAGAAGAGGAGAAATGGGTGCAAATGCAAGTGAGGCACAGGGGAGAGAGGGGGGAGGGAAATACAGAAGAGGTGTGGGGAAGAAAGAGGAGCAGGAGGGGGAGGTTTTGTAGCGATTACCTAAAATTGGAGAAATCAATGAATGTTCACACAGTTGGGTTGGAAGCTACACAAGTGTGAGGTGCTGTTCCTCCAGGTTGCACATGGCCTCAGGCTGGCAATGGAGGAGGCCCAGGACAAAAAGGTCATTATGGGAATAGGAAGGAGGAGTTAAAATGGTTCAGAGCTGGAAGATCCAGTAGGCCTTGGCGTAAGTGTTTGTCGAAACGGTCACCAAGTCTGCGCTTAGTCAGAGGCTGGGGCCTGTTTACCACCCTCTCGAATGCTTCATGCCAGCATTCTTTAAGAAAGAAACATGAGTGGCTTTGACACTTGGTGAGAAAATGTATTGCATTGATGATAAAATAACCATAGACAAAGACGCATCACAATTGTATATACTGTATGTATTATGAATTGAGTATATTTTTGGAATTAAAAAATCACAGCCATATTCATAATGAATATGTAACATTTAAAAAAAAGTTGTTGTCAAAAGTATGCCAGATGGAGAAGTTAAAAATAAAATGGACTTTTATATTTTTTGCACCTTCAGGGTTACTCAAGCGCTTCACTGCTGACGCAACATTTGATTGATCGATTGATTGAAATATGCAGCATGAAAAAGAGGCCCTTCGGCCCACTGAGTCCACACTGACCATCGATCACCTGTTCACACTAGTTCTATGTAATCCTGCTTTCGCATCCGCTCCCTACACACTAGAGACAATTTACTGAGACTAGCTAACCCACAAACACGCATGTCGTAGGAACGTGGGACAAAACAGAGAACCTGAAGGAAGCCCACACAGTTATGAAGGGAACATCCATACTCCAAACAGGCAGCAATCGAGATCAGGATCGAACGTGGGCCTCTAGTGCTGTGAGGCACAGCTCAACCAGCTGTGCCACTGGGCCACCCTATATTCTGTTTTTGTTCCTGATTCTCAGCTTCTGCATGTTTTTCCTCCAGCTATATATGTATATTCTGCTATTTTGTAGATGAATATAAGTCAAATTCAATATTGACTCTGATTTAAAACCTTGCAACCCAACATGACAGCAAATAGTCCAAGATCAGTTGCAAACAACAGGACTTGATTTTTTTGCAGTTATTTGTGCTGCCACCTTTTTGAAAAATTGTCTAATTGTTCCTGACAGCAAATCAGGCTTTATGAATAATGTAACAAAATGTACTAATTTCACCGTTCCACCTCGACATCAGGCTTAGTAAAAGATCATGTTGCGTTTTTATTGATTTCATTTAATTCATGCACCAGTACCTTGAATTGTGCTATCCATTGAGGCTGGAACAACATTTCATGCTTTGGAAGGAATAAATCATTAATCGTGTTGAAGAGAAATGAACGCATGTCACTTTCACTTGCAAGGTGTTACATTTCTCCCACTGACTTCCTCTCAAGTCTGAAGATTGTACACTTTTGTTTCATCGCTTGACATCCATAGAATATAAAGCATGTTATTAGCTTCACTAGCGACTTCTTAATTATGATTTGATGTTGTTAAGCTTTAGAAGCAACGTATGTGGGCAGAGGGTGACTGCTGGATTTAATTCACAAGAACAGGTTTGTTGACATGTGGCAAGGATTGAAGTTATGGAACTTTGGAACTCAGCTGCAACTTAGCGGCTTTCTTGATTTACTGGAGGCGTAGTTAAAAGCAAGTCAAGGTTTTAATCATTGCAGGCTAATTATTGACTCATTTAATGCTTTAAAGAGACATTAATGAGTCCTTTTCAAATTGTTTTGAACTTGGCCCTAAATTTAACACGCAGCATGGTGTCCTGGGGTACAGCAATAGGGATAACGAGGTGAGTTTTGACAGCTTTGCAGGTGAGTATTTCAACATAATTTATTTATTCATGTATCCATTTTGTGTTTGCATGTGTTATAAGCAAAGGGGTGGCATTTCTTTGCTGACCAGATGTTGCTCTGAAGTCTGGGTCAGTGGGCAAGCATTTAGCATGTGTGTCACTGTATGACCTGCATCACAACTACACACTGTTGAGGGATACGTTTTGAATCGGCTCAGAACTATCAACAACCAAAAATATTTATTTTTCTTTAGTTAGCACAACTATAGTTCAACTGTAAACCTGACACAAATCATAGGCAGTTGAACGCAATTGCCTGCAACACGGGATTATGGTGCGGGTTTCATCCATCCACTGAAGGCAGTACACAATCTGCATGGTGCAGCCAGTTACATGTTCGCAGCATGCACCAATGCTTACCTTAATGCATGCCTTGGCAGAGGACAGTCTCTTGACTGACCAACATCGCTGGAAAGTAGCCAGCATAACTTATAACTATGGAGGAACCCACTTCCTTATAATAAGAGTGCTTGATGGCTCTGGGTCTGTACTCGCTGGAGTTTAAAAGGATGAGGGGTGGGAGGTTGTGAACAGTTTTGGGTCCCATATCTGTGGAAGGATGTGCTGACATTGGAAAGGGTGCAGAAGAGGTTTAAGAGAATGATTCCCGGAATGAGTGGGTAAACATATGATGAGCATTTGACAGCACTTGGCCTGTACTCACTGGTGTTTAGAAGGGGGAACCTCATTAAAAGTTACTGAATAGTGAAAGGCTTGGATAGAGTGGATGTGGAGAGGATGTTTCCACTTTTGGGAGAGTCCAGAGGACACAGCCTCAGCATAAAAGGTCGTACCTTTAGAAAGGGCATGAGAAGGAATTTCTTTAGCCAGAATATGTGGAATTCATTGCCACAGACCGCTGTGGAGGCCAAGTCAGTGGATATTTTTAAAGTGATTGACAGTTCTAGATTAGGAAGGGTATCAAAGGCTACGGGGAGAAGGCAGGAAAATGAGATGGGTTGAGAGGGGAAAATAGAAGAGCCATGATTGGATGGTGGCATAGTCTCAATGGGCCAAATGGCCTAATTCTGCTCCTATGATTCATGAATTCACGAAGGAAGTTCTTGGCTATCATTAGTTACTGGAGCTAGAGCAAATAGCATGATGACCACTCCTTCTCACAATCCAATTTCCTGCTTCATACAATCTGGTTTAGATTTTGTTGTTGGCATATACATGCACCTCTTTCTTCCCCCTATCCCCTCATCACATCTTCATCCTTGTAGTCATCTGGACAGTCAAGAATTGCACAACAGGATCTGTAATGGAGGAAGAGCAAGAAGACACTGATGGTGGAGAAAATAACACCATTTTGCATAATTCAGTGGCTGCAGGTGGTATGTGGCTGACAAAGGGGAAACATAGAAACAAGGAACTGTAGATGCTGCTTTACAACAATAAAAAAAAAGCCACAAAGTACTGCAGAAACTCTGTGGGTCAGACACCATCTCTGGAGAACGTGGATAGCTGATGTTATTGTTTAGTGCTCTTCTTGAGACAATGTGAAGAAGGATTCTGATACACCACATCACCTATCCAGGTTGTCCAGAGATGCTGCCTGCCTGAGTTACTCGAGCACTTTGAGCCAGTATAGGGTAAGGGTTTTGCTGGCTACCTGGATGATGATGTTTCACTTATGATCTGTGGAACGGATTGAAATGAGAACTGAGATTAGGATTAGTAAGCAGATGTTTAGAATCGGCTAATAAAATGCATGGCTCATTCACTGGCCTGATAGGTCTTTGCTTGGAGTGCATACTCTGAAGAATGCAAGCACTTTTCATGCTGGATATTAAGGGATATGAACCTATGCAAGGCAAGTGTGGATTTATAACAAGGTTAGCATCAATGTAATGGGATGACAGGCCTGATTTTGGAGGTAGGACTCCATGACTTTGTGATATCACATCCGATGGTTGGCATGCCAGCTTCCAATACAATGGAAGAATAAGTAACCTTTGGGTAAGTGCTGTAAGCACTGCCCAGTCCATCATCGGCTCTGACCTCCCTACCATCGAGGGGGTCTATCGCAGTCGCTGCCTCAAAAAGGCTGCCAGCATCATCAAGGACCCACACCATCCTGGCCACTCACTCATCTCCCTGCTGCCTTCAGGCAGAAGGTACAGGAGCCTGAAATCTGCAACATCCAGGTTCAGGAATAGCCGCTTCCCCAGAGCCATCAGGCTATTAAACTCAACTCTTGATCACACTGATCTGTTCTGTATTTATTTATGCCTACTTTTTTCTGTTGTGCTGAAGCAAAGCAAGAATTTCATTGTCCTATCTGGGACACATGACAATAAACTCTTGAACCTTAATGATTGAGGCATGGTTACTTTTAAACATGCATGGTAATCTTGTCGCCATTAGATTTAGATTTATCATTGTCATTTTACCGAGGTTCAATGAAAAACTTTATTATTGTCAATTGTACCTCGAGCGAAAGAAATTCCTCCTCATCTCCATTCTAACATGAAATGGCATTTCTGCAGCTAGAGGGACCAATGACAATAGCAATGTTTTTCAATGAAAGTTTTTCAATTCTATCCCTGCTGGTCTGCCTAAACACATGCTCTTGTCTACCACCCAACCTAACTATTCTCAGGGCGCAGCTTCAAAATAAACGGACATATCTTTAGAATGGAGATGAGGAAGGATTTATTTAGCTAGAGATACAAATATCAATAATATAGTTTTCAATGAAAAACTTTGTTTTGCATGCTATCAAATCAGGTCAGATAACACCGTACATAAATATAATCAAATCAAATAGGATAGATAGAACAAAGGGGAAGATACAGTGTGATCTCAGCATTGTAATACGCCTGTTTCATGGTCAAAATGCAATATCCACAATGGGGTAGATGTGAATCGGAGAGTACCCTAGTTTATGGTAGGACTGTAAAGAAGCCTGATAATAAAGAGCCATGAGCTGTTCCAGTGTCTGGTGGTGCTTGCTTTTAAGCTTCTGTATCTTCTGCCGGAGAGGAGCGGGAAGAAGAAAGAATGACTGGAGCGGGACACGGATCAGGGTTAGGAATAGGATTAGGATGGAGCATGAGATGTTTGGAATTGGCTCTTGAAATGCATGGTGCATTCACTATCTGATAGGTGCCTGCAATCATAGTCTTTGCTTGGAAAACATGCTCTCAAGAATGCAAGTAATTGTTAGGTTGAATAATTGAGGGATACAGACCTATGCAGGCAAATGGCATTAGTGTAGATGTATTAAAAGGGATAGGGAGTGGGAGATTGCAACCTTCACGTGGTCCGCCCTGTTTCAACAAATGCAATCAACCTGGCGTGCACAATCAAATAAGATCAAATAGAACAAGTTGTCCGACAACTTTGGGCTGTGCACGCCATACGCAAGAAGAAGAAAGAAAGGGATAGCATCAAAGTTGTGGGCTGAATGAGTGATATAGGACTCCATGACTATGATATAGTGTCTGATAGTTGGCTTGCCAGTTTCCATTACAATGCAAGGGTTAAACATCCAGAGTGATTTTGCTGGCATTGCTGCTGTGGATAGCAATGTTCAAAGGGTATTACACCAGTCCTACAACAGAGTTCAAAGATAGCTAAAACACCAATGGTAATGGTACCATAGAACACCAACCTGTCAGCATTATAATGATAGTTATTCTATCTCTGCTGATCTACCTAAACTCGTGCTCTTGTCTATCAACCAACCGAACTATTCTCAGGGCACAGCCTCAATGTAAAAGGCTGTATCTTTAGAATGGAGATGAGGGGGAATTTCTTTAGCCAGAGGGTGGTGAATCTGTGAAATCCATTGCCAGAGACGATGGTGGAGGCCGTCCGTTTTCTGTTCCACAAAATAATTTGGGTTTAAAATGTATACTAGTGTGAATTAATATTGAGGCGGAATTTTATTCACCAAAGAGCGGTGAATCAGCGGAATTTATTGTCCCAGACGACGGTGGTGGCCAAGTCATTGGGTATTTTTAAAGCGGATAGGGGACTTGATTAGTAAGGGTGTCAAAAGTGACAGGGAGTAAACAGGGGAATGGGGTTGGGGGAAAAAATAGATCAGCTATGATCGACTGGCAGAGCAGACTTGATGGGCTGAGTGGCCTAAGTCTTAATCTATGTCTTATGATCTTATTAAGTAGACTATTGTTGCCCAATATAAATTGCAACAATCTGAAGTTGAATATTCTAGATGCAGGGCTGATCAATATCACCCATCAATATAATTTGTGCAGGAAGGAACTACAGATGCACACAAAGTGCTGGAATAACTGAGAGGGTCAGGGAGCATCTCTGGAGAAAAAGGATGGCTGATGTTTTGAGATGTTTTGGGTGGCACGTACTTCTGAAGAAGGATTCCAACCCGAAACGTCACACATCCTTTTCGCCAGAGATGCTGCCTGACCCGCTGAGTTACTCCAGCACATTGTGTCTATCACCAATATCATCTGGTCTCCTCCAATGCACGGATGGGGCCTCCCACCAGCAAGGCTGCAGCCACCAAGTTTGCATTGCATTGGGCAAAGCTACATGGAAGACCAAGACGAGAGGATAGGCAGATGGTTGAACAAAGGCCAGAGATTAAAACAGAAGGTGTGAGACAAACGGATTGAAGAGTTGCGAATTGGGAAGCCAGAGGAAGAGTGGAGGAGGAGGGGAGAAATAGGTGCGAGTCCAGGTGGGTGTGGGGAAGAAAGGGAAGGAGGAAGGAGGGGTTTCCATAAAGGGAATCAGCAAGTAATTGTTGATTGCTTTTAATGGCACTGGTATTGTCCAAGTTACTTAATGGATATCCAGCTGTGCAAAAGTAAAAGAATAAAAATGTGGGATCTTTGTGCGTCTGCCTTGTATACTGCCGCTGGGTATTGGCTGTGACGTATGCATCATAAGTGAGTGCTTGCACTAGATGCCATTTTGAAACAAAATTACTATTCATTATACCTAAAAAAAATCTTGCTTTAGTGCACGGAATGTTCTGCTGATAGCCTTATCATTAATTTCTCAGCAACTCTTCCATTAAGTGTATTACTACTACAAGGCTCACATCATTATATTGAATTATACACCACATTTACATGATAATGCTTATCTGTGCTCAACATTAGTTACATCACCTTTCCAAAGTTATACGGATAGAGGTTTTAATTCATTGCAATTCCATCTTAGATGATGAAAGTGCCAGTAATTATTGTACCTTTAACCATCCCATTATTAGAAATTTTATCTCTTCCTTCTAAAATATCCTTCTTCCATAATGTAAAAGCCTTAATGTTATACTCAAACATTTATCGGACACCTGAATATTTACTGCTGCAAAGCATTATCGAGTATTTTTCTTTGGTAGAATTATATAAATTTGTGACCGTGAAAGAAATGTAACTCATGTCAACGTCAGGGTGAATTTGGCTTCATGTTCTTCGTGTTATACTCCCTTGTAATCTTCATGACATCTCAGAAGGTTTATATTTGGGACTTCCTTTGTTTCTTAGAGGGTGGTCTATTTACTCTAAACTCTCACTGTATTCTTCTTGAATGTTGCCTTTTGCACCTTCATATAGCTCTCCCCGCATCCACCCTTGGTGAGTCACATCACACGTTTAATAACATTAGCTTTAATCCAGATTGTGAACTTTTCATTGGAGTTTGATTTGTTCTTTTCCATGACTATTCCAGATCAAAGTGAACTAAAGATTATTGTCACCAAAAGGTTCTTCTATTGCTACTCATTCCAACTGCTCAGCTTCATTCACAAATATAAAACCAGGAAGTCTGACTACATGTTAGCTTTGTTAGATCAGTCTGAAGAAGGGTCCTGACCCAAAGCGTCACTAGATTGATAGATTCTTGATTAGTATAGGTGTCAGGGGTTATGGAGAGAAGGCAGGAGAATGGGGTTGAGAGGGAAAGATAGATCAACTATAATTGAATGGTGGAGTAGACTTGATGGACTGAATGGCCTAATTCTGAACAATAATTTTTGATGAACATATGACATAAATTAAACACTCTTGCACTCTTGATGCTTCCCTATCGTCCCGCAGAATGTTTTTTTGCTGCATTCTCTAGTTGATCACTCCCATATTATTTTGCCCAGTTACTCTATCTGTTCCATTACTGTACTTTTATTTCTTATGCTTCCTTCCTTCCTCCAGGTGCTCTGGTTTCCTCCCACACTCCAAAACATGTACAGAATTAATTGGCGTCAGTAAAATTGTGAACTGTCCCTAGTGTGTAGGATAGTGCTAGTGTACGGGGTGATCGCATGTTGGCGAGGGCTAGATATGCTGAAGGGCCTGTTTCCGCTCTGAAGGATTCTCAATTTATCAAAGAACACATTTTTCTTTCTTTTATCTTTTGCTCCTTTTCTTTTTTATCTTTACTTTTTATCTTTCTTTATGGAACTTTTTCATTTCAGACTTCTGTCAATGTACTAGTTCATGGCACCTAGAACGTTTGATTCCAATTAAGATGTCGTTAATGAGAACACTAAGGACATTGTTAAAATTCAATTAATTAGTTATAGAAAACATCACATCCTTCATTTAACCTCAGCATAAACAAATACCAAACATTTTGAATACTTTCATTAAATGGGTTGCCTCACAAGGATCATTCAGGAATTAACTAATTTAAATTAAATTAGATAGTTCAATAGTTACTTTACACTCACATGTATCCAGGAACAGTGAAATGCTTTGACTTGCTTACAATCCAGTATAATCATACTAGACATGATACTTTTCACAATATAGTTTTTTTTTTGTAGCACAGTTGTTGAAGAATCAAGCAATAATTTTCCTTTGTAAAGTATTTTATAACGTAAGAGGGACTCTGCTACTTTCATAGAGTCTTACAGCTTGGAAACAGGCCTTTTGGTCCAACTTGCCCACATTGGTTAACATGTCCCATCTATACTTGTCCCAGCTGCCTGCGTTTGGCCCATATCCCTCTAAACCTGTCCTATCCATGTACCTGTCTAAACGTTGCCTCAACCACCTCTTCCAACAGCTCGTTCCATACACCCACCACCCTTTGCATGAAAAAAGTTACCCCTCAATTTCCCATTAAATCTTCCTCCCCCCTCACCTTAAATCTATGTCCTCTGGTTCTCAATTCCCCTACTCTGGGCAAGAAATTACCTTATCTATTCCTCTCATGACTTTGTACAATTGATTGTGTCAGAATTGTCTCCTTTTAATTATGAAAACATTAACTTGTCTTTGGTGTTTATTTTTTCTCAACAGCATTGGCTACCAAGCAAACATATGTCAGCTACAGTAATCATGCAATCTGAATGAACAAGACACTCCAGAAGGGTCTGTCAAGAATTTACAGTGGAAGAAAGACAGATGCATCATTGGTCTGGATGTCCAGTTACAGATGCTAACACGGGCCATTGCAGAGTTCCCAACAGACTGATAGTAAAAGGATTGTATCCAAGCTTAACGTTCACCTGGAGACCCAAAATACCAAGATGACAAACTGCACGGAAGGAGGATGACAATTCCTGGATCATTTGATTCCTTGATGATTTGTCACCAGAATTAACTCCCTTTAAATCTTGTGAAGTTGTCCGTGATTGTGTCAGAGTTGTTTTTATTTCTATTGATTTTGAACTTAATCTATGTGTTGCGAAATGAAATATGTCTAAGTGCTCACCAAATAGATGGCAAGTCAATGTATGTCACAAACTGACTGAAAAAAAAATGTCTGCTTTATGTCCTGACCAATCAAAAGTACAGTGCCTGGTTGTTTATGAATACGTAATGGAAAGTGTAGAGCATGTTCATTTTTATACAAAAAAAAATTTCTAATAAAATAGTGTTTTGCAAGTCTGTGCGCTTTCTTTGCAGTGAATAGGTTCCAGTGAATGGATGCATTCTGCACAATGGGATGAGTTTTCCCATATTAGCTATTCTCTCTCTATGGGAGGAGAACGTGAAATTGCGATAACTGACCTCTTTTAGTTTAATTTTGTTTGGAGATACAGCGCGGAAACAGGCCCACTGAGTCCACACCAACCAGCAATCCCGACACGTTAACTTTATCCTAGATTAACTTACAAGCCTGTATGCCTTTGGAGTGTGGGAGAAAACTGAAGAGCCCAGAGAAAACCCACTAGGAAGAACATACAAATTCCGTACAGCCAGCACCCATAGTCGGGATCGAACCCGGGTCTCTGTCGCTGTAAGACAGCATCTCTACCGCTGTGCCACTTGATGAGGTTAACAATTAATGCACAGAACTAATCAGGCATCATTAAGGCACCGAAGATAGACACAAAATGCTGGAGTAACTCAGCAGGTCAGGCAGCATCTCTGGTGAAAAGGAATAGGTGACATTTTGGCTCCAGACCCTTCTTCAGACTGAGGGACAGGGGAGAGGGAAACCAGAGGTATGAAAAGGTACAGAACAAATCACAGCCAGCACCGATGGCCACGAGCCAACAATGGTCCATTGTTGGCTGTGGAGGAGGTGATAATGAAAGGATACAAACAGTGAATCGAGGAAGACGACTAGGATGGGACAGAGAGGGAGGGAAAGCAAAGGTTACCTGACATTAGAGAAATCAGGAGTCATCATCTGGGTTGCATGCTGCTCAAACAAATGTTTTACATAAGTTAACACACATTTGTCTCAGGCATACAATAGGTGTATTTTCTGTCAAAATTGAATAACACTTTGTATATTTAATGTAAAAATCAGGTGTTTTATTTTGTTTTAACTTAAATATCAGTGATGTCTTAAGTCTTTATCTTAAGACAGAGGAAGCAATTCATTTCAACAATTTGGCCACACCAACCACAGTAAACAACTTATTATTTGATGAACCAATGTATAGTAGACAAAAAATATATATTTTAAATTACATTTATTTCTTTAAAATGTTTTGATCTTTGTTTTATATCATTATGACTGGAAATATAAAATAGGCTGAATACTGAGCACAAAAACAGTTTGCAAACCCGACCAATATTTCACATCACTACTCATGATGGTGCTGGCTATGGATTTGAAGTGGACACTAGAACAAACTGAAGGTAAGATATCCATTCCCGGGAGACTGAAGTGTAAAAATCAGAGGAAAGAAGGTAAAAATATGATTTGTTGTGCTTGTTATCACATGTACCTCCTCTAATCTAATCTACTGCATCCGGTGTTCCTGATGATGGCACCTGTACATCAATGTGGCCAATCATGCGACTGTTTTGCTGACCCTAGGTTCGCCTAGGCCTACGGGATCTCTCGGTTGCCAACCATTTCACTTACCCTCCCCATTCCTATTTTGGCATTTGTGTCCTGAGCCGCCTCCATTAATGGAGCTATTGCAAATACATGCAAAATGTGGCTACATGCAAATTGGAGGAACAGCACCTAATATTTCACATGGGTAGCTTACAACCCAATGGTATGAACATTGAATTCCCTAATTTTAAATAACTTTCTCCTCTCCTACACCCTAGTTGTTTTACCGTTTCCACAGTTCACAACTCCCCCGGAAATGCCCTGCCAGAGGTCATTTGTGGCTGGCCCTGATCGATCCTGCTCTTTTCTCACTTTCAGCTCTTCAACCCCCCCCCCCCCACCCCACCACCTTTCAGTCTGAAGAAGGGTCCAAAATCAGAACATTACCCATCCTTTTCTCCAGAGATGCTGCCTGACCTGCTGAGTTACACCACCACTTTGTGTCTATCTTTGGTGTAAACCAGCATCTGCAATTCTTTGTTTCTAACATTGAAAGTAAATCAGTTTTGGCCTTCAGCCACTAGAAACAGGGACCTGCAGAAAATAGAGTCTGAAGAAAGGTCCTGACCCGAAACATCACCTCTCCAACTTCTCCAGAGATGCTGCCTGATCCACTGAGTTACTCCAGCACTTTGTGTCTGGTATTCAGGCAGGCCGTCACAAAGAAGTAAATAAGGATCTATAGTATGAGCACAGGTCATGTGGGACCATTGGTTCCACTGTGTTTGAATTGGCCCCTTTTCAAGAAGATAAGCGTTTCAAATAATCGCTTAAATGGGGAACATGTAAACAGTAGTTAAGTGTGTTTGCATTTCTTCCTGATTGTCTCTCTGAGTTTTATTTTGATTCTCTCTGGCTTTTTGGCTCTCTCCCCGCCCCCTTCCCTTCTCTCTCACCCTCTCTCGCCCCATCACTCTCACTCCCTCCCTCTTGCCCCCTCTCTTGTGCTCACTCTTTCTCTCTCTCTCTCTCACTGTCTCTCTCTTGCCCCCACTCTCTCGCAATCACCACTGCCTTAATGGGCTGTGATTGTTTAATCATTGCTAGAATGTTAATGAGCCTGGTGGAGTAATACATAATTGCCCTTATTAGGCCCGATTTCAATGTAATAATTCGACTAGGAGGAGACGTTTAGCAGATATTTCGACATGGCAGAATTTCAAAGGATCAGGTATGAATAGAAAGTAATAAACTATTTTACTTTGGAGTCACGTGAGTGACTACGTGAAGACCCCGCCAGCACGCATGCGCGACATATCGTCGAACGCATTGCGGAAGCGACAGTCGGGAGGAAGCATCGCTCCTCCAGCGTAAGTTTAAAAAGACAACCAGAGGTAAGTACTTACCATTCTGGAAAAGACTCTGTGTGTGTATTTTCACAGCCAAGAAGAACAGCATGGAGTCCAGGAAATCGAGGAGAACAGCGGTAAAAGTCGCTGCCGTGGAAACCAGCCAGCAGCATGCCGAGTCTCCAGAGCTGCAGGTGCTGCCAGCAGCTCCCGACTTCCCGCCGCAACAGACCGCAGGTGCGCCACGGTCCGGCGGCAAAACCACCCAGAAGTCGGACAGGTCCGTAGACCTGGCTGGGTCCGGACCTGAGGACACCCTGTTCACGGATAGCGAGGGCGGGCGTCTTTCCAGCATGGAGCGGATGGTGGAGCAATTGATCTTCGCAGACCCACGGCAGCTTCCTATCAAGGACTGCCAAATGGTGGTGAAAGCTCGAAGGTCGGCCCACCTGCACAACGGTCTTTTTTAGACCATGGCCCAGCCCGGCCTTCTTGGAAAATGCGCCAACCCCACAACGCAGCAACACAATGGAACAAGAAGCAACAGAGACAACCAACAAAGCACCGTTGGTAACCATGGAGGTAGGTGGGTCTGGTTGCCTCGAAAACATAGCATGTCTAGACTCATCACGGGTTGGGGGACGGTTGCACTTGTTTCGTCATGTGTGGAGCACGTTTACCTCTGATCCTTACATACTGGAAAGTATTCAGGGATATAAAATTGAATTTGTTTACGAACTCCCCATCCCAGTTCAGCATACACCTAGCCGGAAGTTTATACTTTCACAAAAAGAAAGGACAGAAGGCCAGGCTGAACTTTTAAGATTAAACACAAAAGGGGTAATTGAGAAGACAAACAGAGAATCTCAAGAGTTCGTATCAAACATTTTTACCAAAAACAAAAAAGACGGCGGATGCCGCATAATTATAGATTTGACCGAACTGAATACTTCCGTTCAGTATGCCCATTTCAAAATGGACACGTTTGTCACAGCCAAACAGCTAATCTCCAACAGGTACTACATGGCTTGCATCGATCTAAAAGATGCATACTATTCAGTACCAATGCACAAGGATCATCGGAAATATCTGAAATTTGTCTGGATGGGACAGCTTTGGCAGTATAAGGCCTTACCCAACAGGTTATCATTGGCACCCAGGCTGTTTACCAAATTGTTAAAACTAGTTTTGGCACATTTGAGGAAACAAAACCATATTGTTATGGCCTACCTTGATGACATTCTCATTGTAGGGGAAAATTTAGAGTTGGCTACATTGGCAGTATCAGCCATAAAGCATCTTTTTCAAAAGCTGGGATTTATCATTCATTCAGATAAATCAAAATTGAGACCCTCCACTACCATGGATTATTTGGGGTTCACTATCGATTCTGTTCAAATGTCTATCACCTTGCCACCAAACAAAGTGGCAGACTTGACGGAAGCATGTAAAAGGCTCACTAGTATCAGAAAACCATCCATTCGGCAAGTAGCCAGAGTGATTGGGAAACTAGTGGCTGCATTTCCAGCAGCATAATTTGGACCACTCCATTACCAAAAACTACAAAAAGCAAAAATATTAGCTCTTAAAACTCATGCAGGCCATTTTGATAGGCCTATGGAACTACCAGGGGAAGCTAAATTAGAGTTAAATTGGTGGATGGACAATATTCAGCATTGTTCTAAACCCATCACTATTATGAATCCCACAGTTACTTTACAGACTGATGCCAGTGCAAAAGTTTAGGGAGCAACTAATACCACCTTTAGTTGTGGTGGCAGATGGAGTGCACACAAATTAACCCTGTTTGGAGCACTAGGGATTAATTATCTAGAAATGCTGGGAGCATTTCATGGACTCTGGGCCTACTGCTCAGACATGCACCATTTGCATGTACGATTACAGATTGATAATACCACTGTGGTGGCATACTTTAATCATATGGGTGGAATAAAGCCGATATCATGTAATAAATTGGTTAATAATAACTGGCACTGGTGTCTGGAAAGGAATATTTGGATCTCAGCCACTTACCTTCCAGGTAAGCTAAATACAGCAGCGGGCACCAGGCCACACAAATTCAATGACAACACCGAATGGATGTTGGATCGGAAAGTGTTTGCCAATATTATAGAATGGTATGGGACACCAGATATCGACCTTTTTGCATCCAGATGAAATCACCAATTACCAACATATATTGCTTGGGAACCAGACCCTGGGGCAATAGCGATGGACGCTTTCTCGCTATATTGGGGGGATTTGTTTTTCTATGCTTTTTCCCCCCTTCTGCCTCATCAGTCAGGTCTTACAAAAAAGACACCACTTCGGGTATCCTGGTTGTTCCCGACTGGCCTACCAAACCATGGTTCCCAGTAGTACAAAATATGGCTGCAGAACCCTGCATTCGGATCAACAAACGTCCAAGCCTTTTGGTACACCCTGTGACGGGAAAGTCATCCGTGCCATGACCGAATTAACCTGTTGGAGTGCAGATTCTGAACAGGCCATTTCTGGACTCTCTGACAGGACGATAAATGTCATCACAGCGTCGTGCAGGGAGTCCACCAGAAGACAATATCTCACATATGTGAAGAAATGGGACGTGTTCTGCACCAGAACGAACACTTCATACGACACAGCCACCATCACTGAAGTGCTGGAGTTCCTGGCTACCCTCCATTTTGATGAGGGATTGAGCTACAGTGCCATTAATTGGCAATTATCTGGGCCGAGGGTGTGATCGCCTGGCTGTGGGATCACACCCACTGGTATCTAAACTGATGAGGGGTATATTTAATTCTAAACCCCCCAGGCCCAGATACACCCATACATGGGACATAAGCATAGTGCTGACTATGCTTCGAGGATGGACACCTATATCGGGACTGTCACTGGATAAATTAACCTATAAAATTGTTATGCTAATAACACTTGTAACAGCACAATGGGTCCAGTCCCTACATAAATTAAGTATGGACGCCATGTACATTAAAAAAGACAAGATAACTTTCCTTATACAGGGGTTGCTTAAACAGGATAGACCCGGATCCACTGGCTAAAAATTAGAATTTCTGGCCTATCCTGCAGATTGTCGGCTCTGCATCGTGACATATATATATTGCAATATATAGAGGTCACCAAGAGTCTCAGGGGCATGGAGAGGGCTTTACTCATTAGCCACAAATGCCCAAACCATAAGGTCACAGTACAAACCATTTCCAGATGGTTAAGGGTGGTATTGGGTGCAGCGGGGGTGGATACTAATGTTTTCAAATCTCACTCCACCAGGGCTGCATCCACATCGGCGACAAGGATGATGGAAGTTCCAATGGACCACATCCTTGCAACAGCGGGTTGGAGCAATGAACTGACTTTTCAGCGCTTCTATAATAAACTCGTGGCCACTCTCGAGACATTTGCAGGAAGATTTTTAGGTTCTGTTCATGATTACCCAATGTAGGGGCATTATTATTTTAGGGATGAAATAAATACCTTTTTTGTTTTTCAGCACAGTTTCATGTCTGAAATACGTTACATCATAGCATGGCAGTGTGTGAGCATGGACATGTTCCAGGGCATGAAATCACAGAGCGCTGAAATCTTCACAGTCACTCACGTGACTCCGAAGTAAAATAGTAAAATGAGAATTTACCAGTTTGAAGTTTGATCTTTATTTTATGAGGAGTTATGATGAGGGATTACATGCCCTCCGCTCCCAAACCCTTTATTATAATGGTCAACTGGTATATAAAAGTTCTCTCTTATCTTATTATGTTAGTCAACTTTGGTATCTGTGATTTCACACCACTTCTTTGAAGAATGTCGCGCATGCGTGCTGGCGGGGTCTTCACGTAATCCCTCATCGTAACTTCTCATAAAATAAAGATCAAACTTCAAACTGGTAAGTTCTCATTTAATCTTACTATTTATTGCAGCACATTAGATATCTTCAAATTATTCAATTGGATTTTTTAGCCATAGTTGTGCAAAAATAAAAATTGATAGTTAACATTTGGACCAAAATCTCTTAAAGTTCATGTTATAGGAGCAGAATTAGGCAATTCGGCCCATCAAGTCTGCTGTGCCATTCAAACACGATTGATCTATCTTTCCCTCTCAACCCCATTCTCCTGCCTTCACCCCATAACCCTGAGACCCTTACTATTCAAAAATCCATCAGTGGAGGCATAGAGTAGTAAAGTGTGGAAACAGGTCCTTTGGCCCAACTTGTCCACGTCAACCAACATGCCCAACTACACTAGTCTCACGAGCCCCGCCTGCCTGCATTTGGAGACGTAAGTTATTTTGGGACCTCTACCTACCTGTTTTTCTTGGAATAGTGCAATTGAATCCTTTGCATTCTGTGGATGAACAGGTAGCACACTTATAATTAGATGGTTACATTTGGCACCTGGAATGGCTGGAATCTAATACTAGTGTGTGTGTAACATGATTAAGATGCCCAATGCCATGATAATTAATATCCATGGTTTGTGGATATGAATTGCTTTTACTTTGAAATTTACTATCAGATTTATTGAGGTGACTGCTCGTGAGTAACAAATTAGATGTGACGTTATTGCCCCTCAGATCATTTATGCTGAAGAAACTATGATTCATTTTAATTTTAAGAAAAGGAAATTAAATATCCAAAATTATGCAAACGGTTAACACTAATTAAGTTGAATTACTTTTGCTTCAAGATTATTGGATATTGTTCAATATCTCAGCAAATCCACAAAGTTATTACCATTACCGGTTCCAATTGGGACAGTTATTAGCTTAGTAACGGAAAATTGGTAAGACGTGTTCCACATCTTTGAACACACTAAAGCTGCAAGCTTACATATCTTCAGTAACCCTCTGCTAGCCTGGAGAAAATCATGTCATTACCATTAAAATTCAATTAAAATGTTACCCACCAAGTTCCTTTAAATGCTGCTTTCGTTTCTTAATTATTGACCTTATTTTTGTAAGATTCTTACTGCATGTCACTATTGCAACTATTTTGCATTCTTCAAAATTGTTCTGTATCTCCCAGAAAGCGAATCAAAAATAATTGTATATTTTGATAAAGTTAAAGTAAGTTCTTCAGTCTTATTGCAGACGAACTGCCCCTCAGAGTGTGGAGTTATGCATGCAACAAACCTTTGTTGGATCAATGTAAGGATGTAGGTAAGGATCTCCCAGAGAAAATACTGAGTTTTAGAAGGTGAAAAACATTCATACTGAGATTCTGAACAATAATTTTTGATGAATATTTAATGGGTCTTAATTCCTTTTTCTTAAAATTAAAATGAATCATAGTTTCTTCAACATAAATGACCTGAGGTGACAATAATATCACATCTAATTTGACATCCACGAGCAGTCACCTCAATAAATCTGATGGTTAATTCCAACATAAAAGCACTAGTGACTAAACACTTACACAGGCATACACACGCACACACACACACACGCACACGCACGCACACGCACACACATGCACACACGCACACATTTCATGATACCAAATATCTCTCACTTCCATATACATTCTGACAATGCCATGAATTCCCACCCACCTAATCACAGCCCATCAGTTATTGTCCCTCAGAGCTGTTTTATTCATGGACCTGTCCTCAAGGACAGAAGTCAGAAGACAGCAACTCTACCGCTGCACCAATGTGTTGCCCCGAGTGTATCGAGTTATGGATTTGAACCCCAGGATCCCTTACATGGTCTCGTACCAAGAGATTGCTGTGCAGTTGGAAGTGCATCCTTGAGGTCAGATGTTACACTAAACCTGCCTGTAAAGTGCCATATGATATATTTGAAGTTGCAATCATGCTTATCCCTTCACCTCCTCATTTGTCAACTTTGCTGTTTGTGAGACTTTACCTCATTCACATCTTTCAGCCACAAAATTCTTTACTGGAAGAGTAACATATGAATTTGACAAGGAGTCACTTGGTTGAGAAAGAAGGATATTGAACACTGAAGTTATGACATAAATCCTACCATTTGGTTTATTATTAATAATTAATAATATATTTTATGACACAAAACATTTTAAAAAGGATGAATAATTATTATTAATACGATAATGATATTATCTTATTATTAAATTACTAATCCTTTTAAAAATGTTTTGTGTCATTGAGCTAGACTGCATCAAAACAGGCCCTTTTGGCCCAACTTGTCCTTCCCGACCAGCTACCTATGCTCAACAATTTGCCAGTATTTGATCCGTATCCCTCTGACCATTTCCTATACATGTACCTGTTTAAGTGTTTTTTTCTAATGTTGCAAATGTACCTGCCTCAAATAATTCATCTGGCAGCCTGTTCCATACGCCCACTTCCCTCCAGATCCCTTTTAAATCTTCCCCCCTCACCTTTAACCTTTCCGTTCCATGTACCTGTTTGATTCTTTTTTTTAATGGGTTAACCGAGCCAACAATCGACCTATCGGGGAACCACCCTGCCTGAGGTCATTTGTTGTGGTCTTGGTTTGCCTTAGTGTTTTCTTGCTTTTACCTCCCCGCCCCACACACCTACTCCATCCCCCCCACCCCCCCTGCAAACAGTCTGAAGAAGGGTCCCAACCCAAAACATCACCTACCCATATTATCCAGAGATGCTGCCTAACCCGCTGAGTTACTCCAGCAGTTTGTATCTATATTTGGATAGCAAACCCGCTGTTGTGAAGCCTTATTAATTGCTAATATTAGTTATTGTGCAGCACACTTTAGACTTTAGATTTTAGAGATTCAGCATGGAAACTGTCCCTTTGGTCCACCAAGTGCGCATCAACCAATGAATCCCATACACTAACATTAACCTGCACACGGGGGCCCAGACAGACAGACAGGCAGGCAGGCAGGCAGGCAGGCAGACAGACAGACTTTGGAGTGTGAAAGGAAACCGGAGTACCCGGAGAAAACCCACACAGTCACAGGGAGAATGTACGAACTCTGTACAGACAGCACCCTTGTTCAGGATCAAACATGGGTCTCTGGCGTTGTGAGGCAACAACTTTACTGCTGACACACCATGCTGCCCGATGCACACTTCGTGACTCTCTTTACTTTGCAGACTGTCATGGATCACCAACCTCAGTGAAATTTGGAGGCAAATTGCTACTAATAAAATGGCCAATTTTGCAGCTATTATAGTCTTTTGTACCATTTAAAAAAAGTATACTTTCAAGATCACTTTTCCTTTCAAAATGAATGCTGCAATCTGACAAGCAATAAGACCACAACATCGTAAGCAATTCTAGGTTAATAACCGTATAAAACATTATAAATGTAATTGCACCTTTTAGCTTGTCATTACAATTATTCTGTATTTTGAAATATGCAAAATACCCATTGCAGTTGATCGATGTGATCTCCTGTGATGATTTTTATGGAATCTTATGAAAAGTTTAAGAAATAAAAATTATGCTTTGAGGAAGCTGGAATGAACTGAACAATTTGAGAAGTTTTGAACTTAACACCATTAAGACATAGGAGCAGAATTAAGCCATTCAACTCATCGAATCATGACTGATATTTTATTTTATTTTCCTCTCAGCCTCATTCTCCTGCCTTCTCCCTGTAATCTTTGGCACCCTTACTAATCAAGCACCTATAAATCACTGCTTTAAAAATATCCAATGTCTTGGCCTCCACAGCCATTTGTGGCAATTAATTCCACAGATTAACCACCCTCTGACTAAAGAATGAAGAAATCCTAATCTCAATTCTAAAGGTACATCCTTTTATTATGTGCCCTTTGGAGATAGACACAAAAAGCTGGAGTACCTCAGATAGCCTCTCTGGAGAAAAGGAATTGGTGACATTTAGGATCGAGACCTTTCTTCAGACTGAGAGTCAGGGGAAAGGGAAACGAGAGACATAGATGTAGAGAGATATAGAACAAATGAATGAAAGATATGCAAAAACATAACAATGATAAAGCAAACAGACTATTGTTAGCTGAGTGCTAGGTGCGGATGAGTAGAGACAATGAGATTCAACGAGAAGACTTTGAAGCTGGTATGACGGGTGGGGGAGGGATGGAGAGAGAGGGAATGTAAGAGTTGAGGGCCTGTCCCACCAGCATGCGACTGCGTGCGGCGAGCGCGACCTACCATGGTCGCTTGAGCCGTACGGCCTCGCGTGGCCGGTCCCACTTCGATCGCCGGAGTCGTATGGAGTTGTGCGGAGCTGGTCCTGACATCGCACTGGGCTCCGAAAAACAGACACTGTTCAAAATCCCGCGCGCCAACGGCCGACAGGCCTGCAGCCACATTGAGGTCGCACGCAACGTCTCGACGTCGTATGCAGTGTCATGACGCTGTACGCAGCGTCTTGATGCCGTACGCAGCACGTGGCGTTGCGCGATGACATCACCGCCGGCGTGCCGTTGCATGATGATGTCACTGCCCGATGCCGTGCGACATCCAAATTAACTCAGCCTGCCTCCTGCCCAGCTGGTTGGTGAGTATGTCGTTGGGACCAGCCCCGCATAACTCCAAATGTCTCCACGGTTCGAATTGGAACCGGCCCTGTGAGGCCGTATGGCTCAAGCCACCACGTTTGGTCGCAATCGCCGCATGCAGTCGCATGCTGGTGGGAGGCCCTTTACTTGAAGTTAGAGAAATCAGTAATCATACCACTGGGTTGAAAGCTGCCCAAGCAAAATATGAGATGCTGTTCCTCCAACTTGCATTTGGCCTCACTTTGACAATGGAGGAGGCCTAGGACAGAATGGTCAGTGTGGGAATGGGAAGGAGAATTAAAGTGTTTAGCAACCGGGAGATCAAGTAGGTCCAGGCAGACTGCGTGAAGGTGTTCAGTGAAACAGTGTCTACGTTTGGTCTTGCTAATGTGTAAGGATCCATACCTTGAACAACAGATACAGTAGATGACGTTGCAGGCGGTGCAAGTGAACCTCTGCCTAACCTGAAAGGACTGTCAGGGTCCCTGGACAGAGTCGAGGGAGGAGGTACAGGAACAGGCGTTGCATCTCCTCTGGTTGCAGGGGAAGGTATCTGGGGAGGTGGTAGTTTGGGTGTGAAGGGATGAGTTAACCAGGAAGTTGTGGAGGGAAGAGGGCTCTGCGAAGATGTGACTAGAGGTGGGATCCCATTGGAGGTGGTGAAAATGTTGGAGGATTACGTGTTGAATGAGATAGCTGATGGGCTGAAAGGGCTAGGAGGATTCTGTCCCTGTTGTGACTAGGGGGAGGGGGAGTAAGAGTAGAACTGTGGGATACCGAAAAGATACAAGTAAGGGCCTCATCAATGAAGGAAGATGGGAACAACCGTTATCGAAAGAATGAGCACATCCCGATATCCTGGTATGGAACACTTCATCTTGGGTGCAGATGTGGCAGAGACAGAGGAATTGTGAGTAAGGGATACTCATCTACGATGGAAAAGGGGAACCCCTGTTCCCGTAAGATTATTTGTATCATCGTTACTTTTTTGCATATCTTTCATTCATTGTTTTATATCTCTCTACATCACCGTCTCTCTTTCCTCTGATCCTCTGTCTGAAGAGGGTTCTCGACCCAAAACCTATGCCTTTTCTCCAGAGAAGCTGCCTGACCCGCTGAGTTACTCCAGCTTTTTGTGTCCATTTTCGGTTTAAACCATCATCTGCGGTTCCTTCCCACACATTTTGTTGTGCCCTCTGGTCTTAGACACTCCCACAGTGGAAACATCCGTTCCATATCCATTTTATCTGTCACTCTACCTCTTCATCAACAGCATAGTATATTCAGAAAGAAACCCCCATAATATTGCTAATACATAATATTGCTTGCAAATTAATCTCCAGTTGTTAGTAAAACATGTTCCCTGTATCACGGCAATGGAATTGAATCTTGCAAGTGGAAGTACATTTAATGTTTCTGACTACAAACACATTTCTTTGCCGATTTCTTTTGCAACTATTATTTCAGTCTGACAAGTAAACCATGAAGAAGCTTGTTGAAAATCATTTTGTGAAATTTAATGATTGATTGGAAAATGTTGCAGCTCACTTTGCGACGCGGAAAGGATAATAATTAATAATTGCGATACAAGGAACTGCAGATGCTGTTTTTTTTTTAAAACAGAGTGCTGGAGTAACTCTGGAGTGACCTAAAACATCACCTATCCATGTCCTCCAGAGATGCTGCCTGGCCTGCTGAGTTACTCCAGCACTCTTCCTTTATTTATAGTTAATCTTACTTTGTTCATATTTTGTGTTATTTCCTGGCAGATATATAATTTCTTAAGGTGCATTATACTTCAGATTTACATCACCGTCATTTTGATTTTTTTTTAAGAAGGCCTCCCATCGCTTGTATTTAGTTTAGTTCAGTTTACAGAAACAGGCTCCTCGGCCCACCAACTCTGCACGAACCGGCAATCACCTGTACACCAGATCTATCCGACACACTAGAAACAATTTACAGAAGCCAATCAACCTACAAACCAGCACGTCTTTGGAATGTGGGAGGAAACTGGGGCACCCGCAGAAAACCCATGCGGCTACAGGGAGAACGTACAAACTCCGTACTGACAGCACCCGTAGTCAAGATTGAACCTGGGTCTCTGGCGCTGTAAAGCAGCAACTCTATTGCTGCGCTGCCACTGTATCCTCCAGGTGTAGCAACAATTTAGGTAAGGATCAAGAACCAGGGGAGATGGGTCTAAGGTGAAGGTGGGATAGGTTTAATAAGAACCTGAGGCGCAACTTTTTTACATAAAGGGTGGTAGGTGTATGGAATGAGGAGGTAGTTGAGGCTGGTACTAAAACAATGTTTAAGAAACATTTGGACAGGTACATGGATAGGATATGTTGAGAGGGAGTTGGGCCAAATAAATATGGGCAGGTGGGACTAATATAGATGGGGTTTGTTGGTTGGCATGGGCATGTTGGGCCAAAGGGCCTGTTTTCACACTGTATGACTTTATGACCAGAAACTGCAGTTGTATAATATAGGATTTACTGGAAAATAGGATCTACTGCAGGATATTTATTTCATTAAATAACAAGATTTTTTTTTTGTGGGTTAATTTGTATGTCAGAATCAATTCTTCACTAGATGAACTCAAGAACTGTCAGGATTTATATTTTGGATTTGGAATGAAAAATACTTTTCAGAAGTTCAAAGCAATTCTGATGTGTCCGCAATATAAATGAATCTCGGAGCAGTTATTCCGAAGCTGTGCTCTCCGACTGATCTCATCAAAGCTTTATGTAATCACTACCCATCTCAGCTCTGCAGTAGAACTGAGACATACATTACACCATTATTACCTGAGGAAAAGCCATTTTCGTAGAGCAAGATATGTGCAGGTAAACAACATTACAATAATAACTCATTGTGTCCTGTTCAAATCATTTCAGCAGCAGCCAGAAGAATACATTATGCTGATTTATAGCAACCTTGAAACTTTAAAAATACCTTTTCAGAAAATTAGATATCATGAGAAAAATATGACTGAACCTTTGCTATTGAGACAGAAGTGATGTAGGGGATCTTGCACACACTGAGCAATGCTCATGTGGCCCAGTCCATCACACAGACCAGACTTCCCCCAGTTGGCTCCATCCATACTTAACGCTGCCTCGGAAAAGCAGCAGGCATAATCAAAGACTTGTCCCAACCCAGTCATTCTTCTTCTCCCTGCTCCTTTGGCAGAAGATACAGAAGCTTGAAAGGGTGGCCCACCAGATGCAGAAACTGGTGTCCCCTCTCTTATCAGGCTTCTGAAATTACCTTCCATAAGCTAGGGTAGCTGATTCACCTCTACCCCATTATGGACATTGGACTTTGTCTTAGGAACTGATGCGCTACAATGCTGAAAACTATATTCTGCACACTAGTCTCCCAAGCAATTTTCCACAAATGCTTGGAACTCTTAATGCCTCCATCAGACTTAGGAACAGTTTCTTACCCTCTGTTATTGGGCTTCTGAATGGTCCTTCTATAAGCTAGGGTTCTACCCGATTAACCTCTACTACATTTCAGACATTGGACTTTATTTCTGCAACTGATGTGCTACAATGCTGAGAACTATATTCAGCATTCTGTAGCTCTGCCTATTGTACTTGAGCTAGACTTGATTGTATATCCGTGTGTTATCAGCTCTGATTAATTTGTTTAAATAAGTAAGGAATATCACAATTGAGTGCTGACTCCAAACTTTTCCAATGCTACGCTGAGGGCATGGATGAGAAGGTGGAAGGGAGAAGAGTTCCCACCATCCACCATGTAAAGCATTGATATTTTCTAGGGCAATATAACATACTTGTGTACATAATGGCTACCAGCTAGATATTGGAGAGAGCAATAATTCATCCTTTCAGCTGAAACAGCCACAATATCTACCAGGCAGCTACTGAAAAGGCAATGTGAGGAATGGCATTAATGGACATTGTAGGGGAAAGAATAGGCTTAATAATTCGTAAAAAGGGCTGTGGATTGGGCTAATGTGGTGACAGGGAACCGCAGACAAAGCCTAAAAGTAGAGACATAGAATGCAGCAGTGATCACAATCACAATTACAATAATACTCTAATAGCCAAGTATGTTTTGCAACATACGAGGAATTTCATTTGCCAAGTCAGTCATACAAATAAAAAGCAATAAAAAAGACAAAATACATTTTAACATAAACATCCACCACAGTGAATCCACCACATTCCTCACTGTGATGGATGGCGGGAAAAAAGTTTGCCCAAGTGATGACACCCAAGTTTCAGGGACTTAATTATGTTATAGCATACACCCATCATTGGAACAGAAAATTGGAACTACTGTCAACTAAGTTAGACTTGTGGATAATCATTTTATTCTGCAATCAAGACCTAGTTTGGTACCTAATTAGGTTTTTCTGGGACCTCCATTCTGTATTCAAGACTTAGTTTTACTGTTGGAGTACTCCTGAACCTGTGTTTGTTTTAGGAATTTTTTGGTTAAAATTGTCCTTCTAATTTTGTTAGTTTAGTTTTTTTTAATTTTATAAATACAGTGCGGAAACAGGCCCTTCAGCCCACCAAAGCCAATTAACCAACAAATCTGTATGCCTTTTAAGTGTGGGAGGGAATCGGAGCATCCGGAGAAAACCCATGCAGGTCAAGGGGAGGGTGTCCAAACTCCATACATGCAGCACCCGTAGTCAGGATCGAACCTTGGTTTCTGGCGCTGTAAGGCAGCAACTCTGTCGCTGCACCACCATGCGTAGATTGTGTGGGAAGGAACTGCAGGTGCTGGTTTATACTGAAGTTGGACACAGAATGCTGGAGTAACTCAGTGGGCCAGGCAGATTCTCTGGAGAAAAAGAATAGAAGAAGTTTTGGGTCAGATCTCTTCTTCAGACTGAAAGGCCTGACCCACTGAGTTACTCCAGCATTTTGCATCTATCTTTGGCTCTGATAATTATTCAATACAGAATGTTATCTCGGCTAGGTAACAAACGCTTGTCCAAAGAGTAGGTATTAAGTAGAATCTGAAAGGGTGAGAGAAACGTAAGATGATTGTTGGATGGTTAGATGGTTAAAAGTATCATTGTCAGTGTGAAAAACATGGAGCGTACAAAAGAGCTGTAAATTGCAAAGATCTCAGTGTGTTATAGAAGTATAGAGAGATGGAGGAAGGATGGGTGGGGGCATGTCGTTGAGGTAAAGGAAGGGTTTGAACATTAAGGTGAAAACATTAACACTGTGGGACGAGTGGACTTCTAACCAGTGTTGATCAATGAGCGCAATTGGAATGGTATTGATATCACACTGATAGCACATTCCATTATGGGAAGAAATTATTGAAAGATTATGAGAAGCTATTTATGCTTCTCATAATCTTACATTTTTCTAACAGGTCTGCCCTCATCTTACGATGATCTACAGAAAACAATCCAAGTTTGTTCAACCTTTCCTTAGAGCTAATGTCTTCTAAAGCAGGCAGTATTCATCCAGGGCCATAAGAAATTGCAGCAAAGTGTGGATGCAGCCCAGACCATCACATAAACCAACTTCCCTTCCATTGACTCCATTTATACCTCATGCTGCCTCGGCAAGGCTAGCAGCATAATCAAGGATGAGTCACACCTTGGCCACTCCCTCTTTTCCCCTCTCCCATCAGGAAAAAGGTAAAGAATTGTGAAAATGTGCACATCCATATTCAGGGACAGTGCACATTTCCCAGCTGTTACCATGCAACTGAATCACTCTACCACAACCAGAGAGCCGTCCTGAACTACTATCTATGCCATTGATGACCCTCAGACTATCCTTAATCGGACGTTGCTGGCTTTACCTTACACTAAACGTTATTCCCTTATCATGCATCTTTGCACTGTAAATGGCTCGATTATAATCATATATTGTCTTTCTGCTGACTGGATAGCATGCCACAAACGCTTTTCACTGTACCTTGGCTGAGGCAGAACGGAGGTGAGAACATTACAGAAGGAGAAGGAAATCGTGTAGGGAATTTAGCGGAATCTTAACTTAACAGAATGCTGAGGCTCTGGACAAGCTTAAGATAGATTGAGGATTATGTTGGAGTCAGTGGACGGGAAAATAATTTGTTGGAGAAGGCACAGTTAATGATGGTGGAGACACCAACTTAAAGTCCACGAAGTGTTCCTCTGAAATGTAATTTGGTCTATATAAATAAGACGTATTTAATTGAGTAGAAAAATATGCCTGGATAGTCCCTGTATTAATTTAGTTTAATTTAATTTAGAGATACACCATAGAAACAGGCCCTTCAGTCCGTTGATTCCACAATGACCTTCGATCACCCGTACATTAGTTCTATGTTATCCCATTTTCGGAAACCTGCACACTAGGGGCAATTTACAGAAGCCAATTACCTTAACCTACAAACGTACATGTTCTTGGAATGTGGGGTGAAACCAAAGCACCCAGAGAAAATCCACGCAGTCACGGGGAATATGTACAAAGTCCGTACAGACAGCACGCGTAGTCTTGATCGATCCCGCGTCTCTGACACTCTGAGGTAGCAGCTCTATTGCTGTGCCACTGTGCCACTGTGATGCCCAGAAAGGATTTTTGGTTTTGCTTGAAAATGTAAACTTGCTGGACATAGGAGTACAGAAAAAAAACATGAAATTTGTATCTACTCTCATCCCTGACATTTTAAAACAAAAAAAATATATATTTTTTAAATATTTTTATTTATTAGAGGCAAATACATCAATGTACATTACATATATATTGTTACAATCATTGTACCCCATAATTTTATGGCTTTTATAGAAAAAGAATAGAAAGAAAGAGTGAAGTAGGTGAAAAGAGTTGTGAAAGTGAAAGAGCGTGCCAAAGGGGAGAAGAAACCCTTGGTCAAAGAATTAGAGAAAGGGGGTTAAGAGATAGACCCTAGAAAAGAAAAGAAAAACAAAGATAGAGAAAAGGAAAAAAAAAAGCCAGTTACTATATCACGCAAAAGGAATTCACGAACTCGATAGTTTTTCATCCCCCCCCCTACCAGGTGCTCCTGCACCCTATCTTTGTAGCAATTCTATAAATGCAGACCACGTCTGATAGAAGCATTCTGATTTTCCTGCCAGGCGGAGTCTCATATCTTCCGGATGTAGTGTTTCAAACATAGTTAAAATCCACATATTTAATGTTGGTATAGGAGCATTTATCCAGAATTTTAAGATTAGTTTTTTTCCTATTATTAGGCCGTAATCAAATAGATTATTTTGATACACATTTAATTCCGAACTACCTTCTGTCATTCCGAAATTAATCCATTCTGGCTTTGGTGTCATTTTTATTTTAAACAGTTTGTGAAAATATCAACGATTTCAATCCAAAATCTTTGATTTTTTGTACAGAAGATGAATGAGTGCGCTATAGTAGCTTCTTGACACTGGCATTTATCACTAATTGGTGAAACATTAGGGAAAAATTTATTTAATTTAGTTTTTGAGTGGTATAATCTGTGTAAAATTTTAAATTGTATTAAAGTGTGTCTCACGTTAATTGAGCATTTGTGCACATTTAATAAGTACTCTTTCCACCTTTCATTGGAATTTTTTATGCTTAGTTCGCTTTCCCACTCAGCTCGGATACCTTCCGTTGTTGGTATTACTGCATTTAGTATAATATTATATATATATGAAATTAAATTTGCTGATTCCGCCTTTGTATTCATTACTTCATCTAGTAAGTCTAATGGCATTTTGTGAAATTCTTGTGCATGTTTTTTCAGATAATCACATATTTGGAAATATTTAAAATACTGTTTGTTACCCAGATTTAAATTTTTCCACAGCTATTTTAAAAGGAAATTGTACAAGATGTGTAGAGTCTTTCAGTTTTATTGACATGATTTCACTTTTATTCCAGTTTATTCTATATCCTGAAAATGATCCAAAATCCTCAATTAAGTTTACAATATTGGTTATAGTGATATGAGGTTTTGTGATGTACAATAGTACATCATCTGCGTGTAATGTATACATATAAACTAAAAAATTGATGGGCAAAGCAACTTATAGTAATTTAACAGGATATTATAGGATTGCTGTATAGTCTGTTGGTATTTATTTATTTATTTCTTTAATTTTTAAAAAATATATATATTATTAGAAGTAATGTACAGTAGTATAAACCAAGGATAGCATAATACATTTCATGTACAACTTCTTGTTTTAAAATTTAATAATAGAAAAGTAACGGAAGCAAGAAAAAGAGAAAGTTAGATAAGGTAGTGATATTAATAGTTCGTGAAAAAGTAGAAAGAGAGAGCCCATAAAGATGTAAAGCACGAGAAAGAGAAAAAGAAGAAAAAGAAAATATAAAGAGAATAAAGTAAAAGGGATGTACCGGCTTCATATCTTTACACACCCCTCACCCGGTTCTGAAAGAATTTATTTCCAGAGTTATGTTGCACCATATGCTTGTAATAAGTCGATAAAGGGAGTCCAAATCTTTAAGAATTGGTCAGATTTACCTGCTAGGACGAATCGCATGTCTTCGAGGTGTAATGTTTCAGACATATTTGAAATCCACATTTTAAGCATTGGTGTGGGTGCATTTTTCCAGAATTTTAGTATACGTTTTTTTGCTGTTATTAAGCCATAGTTAAGGAAACTCTTTTGGAATGAAGTCAGCTCAAAGCCGACTTCCATTGTTCCAAAGATAATCAGTTCTGCATTGGGTTTCAGTTTTATTTTAAATAACTTTGTAAAAAAACTTCAAAAATTTAATTCCAAATTTGTTGGAGTTTTATGCAAAAGACAAAGGAATGTGCTATGTTTGCCTCTTGAGATAAGCATTTATCACAGATGGGAGAGACATTTGGAACAATTTTGTTCAGTTTAGTTTTCGAGTAATATAATCTATGTAAATATTTTGAATTGAATTAAGATATGTCTTACTTTGATCAAGCATTTATGCACATATAGCAAGTATTTTATCCCATCTCTCTTTCGAGACATCAACTTTCTGTTCTGTTCTGCCATTCCTGATCAAGAACCTATCAATTTCTGCCTTAAAATTACCCAATGACTTGACCTCCACAGCCGTCTGTAGCAATAAATTCCACAGATTCATCAGCCTCTGGCTAAAGAAATTCCTCCTCATCTCTATTTTGAAGGTACGTTTTTTTATTCTGAGGCTGTGCCCTCTGGCTCTAGACTGTTCCATTTCCGGAGACATATTTTCCACGTCTACTCCATAAAGGCCTTTTATCTATCTGTCTATATCTGGACCCAACCTTCCTATTTTAAATGATCTGCAAGTCTTTTAGGATAAAAATCATTTGACTTGAAAGGCAGGATTGCCCTCATTAGCAAATGCTGAAAAATTCATCAAACCAAATGCCAAAATCATGAATTATGTCAGTATCCTTTGGATTTCTAATCTCTGATTGTGGGTATTTTATTAATGTAATAAAATATGGTATTCAGTATGTCTACAGCATAGATTGTGATGAGAACAGTTTGTTCTATACAATAAGAGTAATTTGTTGAAATCACTTGTCATAAAGGCTACGTCAAAGCTGCTTTTGAATCTTGACTTCTTTGTAAAATGTGTCTAATTTTCTAAATGCATATGATAATTTCATTTTGGCATGCATATTTCAGGGATTTTCAACAACATTTATCTCATCACTAGATTTTATGTTTTGCCATGTTAAGGTTAATATATATTGCCTAAAGTTTAATAGTAAGATTAAACAAGAACTTACCAGTTTGAAGTTTGATCTTTATTTTATGAGGAGTTGCGATGAGGGATTTCGTGAAGACCCCGCCAGGCACGCATGCGCGACATTCTTCAAAGCAGCGGTGTGGAATCACAGATCACAAACTGAAGATAGTAAGATTAAAACTTGACCATACCAGTTGAATTTATAATAGAGGGTTGGGAGTGGAGGGCACAAAATCCCTCATCGCAACTCCTCATAAAATAAAGATCAAACTTCAAACTGGTAAGTTCTTGTTTAATCTTACTATTTTACTTCGGAGTCACGTGAGTGACTTCGTGAAGATTTCAAAACTCTGTGATTACATGCCCTGGACCACGCCCATGCTCACACACTGCCGTAATTCTGATGGAGGAAGTATGTTAACGTATTTCAGAGTTGAACAAGCTGAAAAATAATAACATTTGTTAATACAACAATAACCCCCTGAACTCTGGGACAAACGTTTAGGGTACAGCACTTAAAACTGAATCCGCCAACGTTGCGGGAGCGGTTATAAGTCAGTTATAAAACCGCTGAAATGTAGATTCACTGGCCCAGCTCGCTATTGCGAGGCCATAATCCATGAACACCGCCATAGTCCTTGCCACTGATGTGGATGCAGCCCTGGCAGAATGCCATTTAAAATGTTAGTGTCTTACCTGCTGCACCGAATACCACCTGGGTATTCACCAGTCATCTGAGTCATCTGGAGATAGTCTGCACAATCACCCTGTGACGTGGGTTTCCATGGCTGAAACAGACCCGTCTCCATATACCTGATGCCCATTTTCAGACCTGTAGTCCCAGGTCTGTGTAGTGTAAGCAACTCTTCTATAAAGAAGTTACTTTATTATGGTCCGGTCATTCTATCCAGGTTTAATTCCTGTAAAGTCATGACCCGTTGTGCTGTGTTCAGTGCCATTACCATAACCACTTTGAAGGTGAGCAAGTCCATCATAGGCGACCAGCTCCTGAGGAGGGTCAACGCTACCTCCAATCTCAGGTAATATAATATCATGTTCGGGGAGGGATGGATAGACCATACCCCTCATAGTTTGGACACCAGCTGGTGAGATCCCACTCCAATCTAGCGATAGGATGACAATGCACTCCTGGCACTGTATACAGCACTGTAACTGAGGGACTCATCATAATGACGACCCATGAGTATTCCAGCACCTTGGAGAGTATAGCAGATATGTAGATGGTCTAGGTCCGACTCCAGAAACCTCCCATATCCTTATGTAGGCGAGGTACTGCTTCCTACTGGACTGTCTCTGCACTATGCTGTTTGACGTCCATGGTCCTTTATGTTGCAGAGCCTGGTTGCGTATCCTGCAGCACCTGTCTGATGAAGCAGAATGGGGAAAGCATAGAAAACCCGCATTTCCCCCCAATGTAGCGAAAACGCGTCCATCGCCACTGCCCCAGGATCTGGTTCTCAAAAGACATATGTTGGTATCCAATGGCTCAACCTAGACGCAAAGAGGTCAATATCTGGTATTCCATATTAGGCTATAATTTTAGCAGATATTTGGAGGTTCAATCTACTTGATGTCGTTATTAATACTTGTGACCTGGTGTCCACCACTATATTGAGCTTATCCAGAAGGTACATAGCTGAACCCAAATTTCTTTCAATCCACCAGAGCCAAATTAATGTTTCCAATTTATCCCAAGATATTAACTTGACACCACCCATAAGGTTTAATATGCCACCTCAGTGGTATTAATTTGAAGACGAACATACGTATGCTGCAGATTAGTGCATTAACGCGCAGCCCTTGACATGATCCCAGCATTTCTAAACAGTTTATTCCTTGTAATTGAAGAGAAGTAGACTCATGCAAATCACAACCATTGCTAATCCACCATTGTACCTCAATTATGCTTCGATTGGCAGCTGCATAAGCTCGTAATTGTCCAGCATTCGCTTTAAATGCCGAGATTTTGCTTTTTCACCCAAGCTTTGATAGCGTAACGGCCCAATTATGTGGCTGGAATGTAGCACCAATTTACCAATAGCTTAGCAGCATGTCTAAAGTCGGTTCCCTGGCGCAAGCAAGGCTGTTACATGCGTCTATTATGTCTATTGCTCTGTTCCCTGGATAGTGACAAACAGAGCCCCAGAATGTATGTAACCTCCCTACCTACTTGTGAGGCTATGCATGCAGCACTTCCAAGAGAACCAGACCCCCTTACCTCCATGGTTACCGGCGGGCCTGACGTTGTGGTTTCTGGTATTCCGTCTTTGCTGGGTGCTGCTCGATCGCCTCGGTAAATCCCTGTTCCTGCAGCTGGTGTGTGGTGAGGTAGTCTATGCTGGCTCTGCCCTAACAAGGCTTCTGCTGTTGGGGAGCTGGTGCGGATGTGTTCTTGATGGCCCTGAGGTTTGGAGGAAGGATAAGGCTGTCTTCTGCACCCTTGCCGATGCTGGTGGTTTCATCAGCCCCTTTTGGCTTTCTCATCAAGTTCTTTGACCTGCTTGGGCAGGTCCTCCCCAAACAGCTCTCTTGGTGGTGTGGTGGAGGTACGACCCAACCCAGCGAATTCAGGGTTAATGTCGGGCCGGATGGAGCTCTGACTAAAACAGTTTCCCGAAGTGTGCTACACAGGAGGGCTAGAGCATCCTGCTGCTCTGCGGATACACCTGCCCCATCGAGGGTCCTGACGAGCGCCGTGATGCCCGACGTCAACAGCTTCAGAATTTCCTGCCTCTTAACCTCTTGTGCCCTCGCATTGGAACTGATGTTCCCTCAGATGGCTGAGTTGACCCTCGGGACGTTCAGGGTAACACAGTTTCCAGGATCCTTGTACTTCTCCATGGTTTCTGAAAGCACCTGGTCTTGGAACTGGTGTGTCATCAAGAAATTAATACTTACTGCCAATGTAGAGTGCAGCGGTTCCCCTGAAATACAGGTTTCGGAATTTCAACACTACCTCCAATTTCTTCTTCTGGATCGAGAGCAGTGGGCTCTTCTGCTGCCGCTTCTTCGTCAAATCGGCCATCTGTTGACTCCTAGCACTGCCGATGGACGAAGATGAGATTGAAGGTGGCGGCATGATCCGACTCCCAGACCGCTGAGACTCCTGCTCTTGCCGATCCAGGTCCCGCTGATATAGTTGCTCCACCATTAGCTCCATCCTAGCCATGCGACCGCTGCCGCTACACACGGACAACAGGTCGACTTCCCCAGGCCCTGATGAGTCGCTGGGGCTTCTGCCAGTAGGTCACACCTCAACGAAGTGGCTGACAGGTACTCGTCAGCACCCGCTCCTGCGGGGCTGAACGACTAGCGCACGGACAACCCGCTAGCCCGGTGTCTCTTGGACCTTAGCGGCCTCTCTACCTGACGAGCAGGCAGAGGAAAGGAGTCGGAACCGGTCCCCAATACCGGCTCCGTGGTCCATGCAGGCACACCGTCACCCTCACCCCCAGCGGTCTGTGACGGCGCTTGGCTGGCTTTACCCGCAGCAACGGGATTGCCTAACCGTATTCTGCTGCCACCGGTCTGCGCTCCGGCAGCCTGTTCCGGTGCAGTGCCGGTACCTCCTGCTCCTGCAGGCTGTACGACTCCTGCATGGACATACCGCTAGTCCACCATCGTTCGGACCTAAGCGGCACCTCTGCCTGGTGGGAAGGCAGAGGGAAGGAACTAGTACCGGTCCCCATTACCGGCTCCGCTGTCCGTGCAGGCTTGCCGTCACCCTTAACCACACGGGTCCGTGACATCGCATAGCCGGTTTTACCCGTAGCAACGGGGATGCCTAGCTGTAAACTGCTGCCACCGGTCTGCGCTCCGGCAGCCTGTTCCGGTGGAACACCGGTACCTCCTGCTCCTGCAGGGCTCCCCGACTTCCAGCAGATCCATCACCGGCCCGCAATCTAGCAGGTTACCCCCGGTGGTATGTCGATGCCTCCCGCTGCAGCGGGGCACGACCTGGGCGCAGCTCTCCCCCTGCTCTGGTACCTGCATAGTAGGGGAGACAAACAAGCCGCCGAGCGGGTCACATGTTTACGCACCTTTGCCCCACTGCCACTATGCTTAGGTGACAGTGGTAGGGAGTCAAGGTCTTGCCTACCCTGCTCCCGCGCGGTGCTCCACCATTTTGTGGCCCCATGGTCAGCCGTGGTGGAGAGACGGGTCCTGGCTGTGCAGGGCTCCCCGACCTCCGCGTTCTTCTGGAATGGTGGCCGCTGATTCCCATCTGAAGTCGCACGGCCCTTGGAGACCTGCTTCGCTGTCTTCATTCTGGTCTCCATCCATCTGTAAGCAAACTCTAATACAGACACTTAGCTATTCAAGGTTAGTATCTTACCTGAGGGTCTTTAAGAAGTATGGTGACCAGCCTCTCATGCTTTAATAACTTTTATGTGCTGGCAGTCTCAACTTCTTGAAGAAAATGCATACCCTGGAGTAGCAGGGCACTTTAATGCAGACAGGCCACAGAATCCCTGCAGCTGTAGTGTGGAGTCAGGCTGCCTTTGCTTGCAAGCCTGCTCCTTCCTGAATGCCAGCAACCCGCAGAGACCCTGCGGGCTGTGGTGTAGAGTCGGGGCTGCAGCTCTGCCGTTGAAAACTTCTGACGGCGAGCCTGCAAGCCCCACTCCTGCATGCACACCGCCAGCCCGCAGTATCCCCCGCGGGCTGTGGTGCAAAGTCGGGGCTGCCGATCTGCCGTTGAGAACTTTTGACGGCGAGCCGGCAAGCCCCGCTCCTTTGCGTGCCGCCAGCCCGCGGTGTCCCCTGCGGGCTGCGGTGTGGAGTCGGGCTGCCTCTGCCGTCCTCCGCCGGCGAGTGTGTGAGCCCGGACCCTCCTGGGTCAACGGGCTTCCCGACTCCAACTATTGGAGCCGCCGCTGACTGCCGCAGCAGTCAGATCCGAGGCGGCCTCGAGACCCTGCGACAGGGCCACCTGGAAGAAAAAGACTGCAGGTTAGTTTTTTACTTACCTACAGGTCCCTGCGGTAAAGGAGCAACGCTCCTCCCTGCCTGTCGCTCGCATGCGGTCGACGATATGCCGCGCATGCGTGCCTGGCGGGGTCTTCACGAAGTCACTCACGTGACTCCGAAGTAAAACATATATTAAAAGGCTTAAGTTAGAAAGGAATTTTTGGTGTGGGTTGCTACCTTTGCAGCATTTCAAAAAAATTACTATAACAACATTTAAGGATAATTTATACAGGTACGTGGACAGGAAAGGTTTGGTGGAATATGGACTAAACACAGGAAGGTGGGACTATTGCAGATGGGGCATGTTGGACGGCATGGGCAAGTTGGGTCGAAATGCCTGTTTCCAAGCTGTATGACTATGACTCCAAAGTAAAAGTAAAATTTCATAAATTATATAGAAAATCCTTAAACGGTTTAGCTTAACAAATTTATTACAGAACAATAGGTTCTCCTTTGGATATCAATATCATATTCTTTGGTATTCTTTGTAGGAAGGAACTACAGATGTTGGTTTTCACTGAAGACTGACCCAAAATATTGGAGTAATTCAGCGCAACAGGCAGCATCTCTGGATAGAAGAAATGAGCGACATGACGGCTTCCTCACAAGTTTCAAGTTTATCAAACCTCTCCTTGTAGCCGTAACCCTCTAATCCAAGCAGCATTCTGGCAAAACTCCTCTGTGCCCTCTCTCCAAAGCCTTCACTCCTTCCTAAAATGGGGTGACATGAATTGCATCCAAATGTGGCCTAAACAAAGTCCTGTGGAGCTGCATCATGACACAACAAACTGTTTGTGATTACTGTACCACACTGTACTGCCACAAATCCCTATCTGATCCCCTCCAGAAAGGTGCAGAATCAATAGGCTGAGCGAAAAAACAAACTGCTGGAGAAAATCATGTGTCTCCAAACTAAATAGATTAATCTAGTGTCCATGTTTTTTAGAACAGTGAAATAAACATTCACATATCCAGCTCCCAGATGGTCTTTACGATAGAGCTGCACAATTTCCATCTTCGCTTATACCAGTTTTCTGTGAAATAGCTCATGAAAATTCAACAGGTATCTGCCAGACTAATGATTGGCGATCAATCAGCTCGTGCACTGGCTACATTGGATTTTGACCCAACATTGTGAATCTTGCTGACTTTCTTAAACTAATCTTCTTGTACTGGTGTTACGAGATTAGTCTTATCATGTATATGCCAATTGAAAAAAAGAGCTACCCGCCTTAATCTGACTTCCCAGCACTAACTCCTCAGCTCTGCACTCAAGTATCTTCAAGTGAACAACCAAGTACTTTCTAAACAAGTCCCAAGTGCTGAAGCATAGAGGCAGCCACTTCATCAGCTCTGTTCCATAAGTGACAGGAGGAAAGTTAGGCCATTCGACCCATCAAATCAACTGCCATTGCTGAACGACAGTATCTAGGTATGTTACAAAACTTACCTTGAGCGGCGCTGCAGTTCTGTCACTCCCCGTGTGCGCGACTTTGGTGCTTTTCAGAGGGGGACAGGTTTAAAATGCCGTTTTTCACCAGACCATTCAAGTCGATCCATCTCAGGGGATTTCGTTGCTAAAGAGAAATCGCACCGCCATTTGTTTTATGAAGGTATTTTTAAACTACGCTAGATCATTTATTAGCTAGAGTAATTTAAAAATCATCTTCTAATGCCGTGAGCGCCGAAAACGGGAAGGATTTTACGTAGGGGAGAAAAGAAGCTACACAGTTTATTTTTACATAAAAACATGGTTCTTAGGAAGCATTTAATCACATTTTCATGTTGCGAAATGGGGACAAAAAATATATACGAACCGGCTGTGTTTTTCCTGCCGACTGTGGGGTAAATTCACCGAAAACCACAACGTTCCAATCCACCGCATTCCACTAAAACCCACTCGCGTTGATTTAAATGGCCATTAATTTACAGGAATTAAACACTAAATTCCTTCCATTTGGCCTATAAATTCATGAAAATGAGATTTAAAAATCATGTTATATTGTGAATTATTGTGTGAATGTTATTTTTAAGAAGGTTATAGGCTTTTGACTGTCCTAGATCACAGCTTTTGAGTTACGTCAATGGAAAGGCAATGGGGAACAAGATGCTAATTTCCGAGTATGTAAATGGCCATAAGTTTTTTAATACTGAAGATATGAAAGTGAATTAGGTGTTAAATTAAACTTATGCTTTATCTGATGGGATAAATTGCAGACTTGATTTTTTCAATCTTAAAATTTTGTAACATTGCTACAGTATCTCTCCGTCCTAACCCCATTCCCCTGCCTTCTCCCCATAACCTCTGACACCCTTCAAGATGGTGGCGGTAGTGGTGGTTTCCTTCAAGATGGTGGCAGTAGCGGACGGAGCAAAAGAATGGTGCTGGTGTGAGGGCTAGGGGTTACTTCCCCTGTCCCCAGAGGTGTTCTGGGGGTTGTGATGTCGACTGTTGCAGGCACCCCGGGGCACGGTGGCCTAGCGTTGGCCATATGAGGCGAGGGGATGGCACATTCGCAGGTCGACATGTTGCGATCCAAGCCTCGGTGACCCAGCAGCAGCCTCGGGCTCGATTAGATCGGGTGCCACTCCAAGAGTCCGAGTGCATGGATCAGACACGGCTTGCATTGGCACGGAGCGGTGGAGGACATTGATACATCATCTGGCCAGGACAATCCCTCCAACTCCAACCAAGCGCCATCGAGTTTAAGGCTAAGCTGAGACTTTAACCAACTTTGAACTTGAGGGATGGGGGATAGTGCTGGAAATGTGGCGACTTGTGTACTGCCTCAGTGTATTCTACCATTATTGCATTCTGGTATGATTGTGCCTATGTGTAGTAAGAATTGTTTTTACCAAACTGTATGCAAGGAAACAAATTTCACTGTATCTAGGTAGATGTGACATTAAAGTACCATTGAATCATTGATCCATAGACGATAATTGTCTCTTGCATCCTTTCAGGCAACGAATTTCAGAAACTTACCACCCATTGACTGAAAGAGGGCATCAAAGGTTAAGGGGATAAGTTAGGAGAATGGGGTAGAGAGAAAAATAGATCAGGCATGATCGAATGGCAGCGCAGACTCCATGGGCGGAATGGTATAATTTGGATCCTATGTCTTATGGTATTATCATTGGTCTCACTTTTTTTCATCATCTCCCCACTAATACTTCCTTTGATAACTCAGTCAACGCTCCCTTGTTTAAGCCTCCATTGCAAATGTCCATTGGTCATTTATTTTACTTTGTTTAGGTCCAGCATTATATTACACACACCTCATGTGTGCCTCCTCTCTGTTCCTTAGTTCTGAAGAAAACAGCCTCAGCTTATCCAAACTCTACTCATTTGTACCATTTTCCAATCCTTGCAACATTCTTGTGAAGTATGGCTGTTTCCTCCTCAACAGTGAATTGAGGGGGAAGGTTTGTCAGTGAGGCCCAGTGGGTTGGTAGGTCTCCCAACTGAACACCTGCAGAATCTTGTTTAGGAAGGAACTGCAGATGCTGGTTCACAATAAAGATAGACACAAAAAGCTGGAGTAACTCAGCGGGACAGGCAGCATCTCTGGAGAGAAGGAATAGGTGACGTTTTGGGTCGAAAGAACACCTCCGCTCAGTCCGCTTAACCTCCCGGTTGCTAAACACTTTAACTCCACCTCCCATCTCCACACTGACCTTGAAGAAGGGTCTCGACCCGAAACGTCGCCTGTCTCCTTCACTCCTTAGATGCTGCTGCACCCGCTGAGTTTCTCCAGCTTTTTGTGTAACCCTCCACACTGACCTTTCTGTCCTAGGCCTCCTCCATTGTCAGAGTGAGGCCCAGCGTAAATTGGAGGAACAATAGCTCATTTTGTTTTAATTTTGTTTAGAGATACAGCACGGAAACAGGCCCTTCGGCCCACCGCACATTAACACTATCCTACACCCACTAGGGACAATTTTTACGTTTACCAAGCCGATTAACCTACAAACCTGTGCGTCTTTGGAATGTGGAAGGAAACCGAAGATCTTGAAGAAAACCCATGCAGGTCACGGGGAGAATGCACAAACTCCCTACAGGCAACACCCTTAATCGGGATCGAACCCAAATAATAAATATTTCACACAAAACAAAATTAAGAAAGAAAGTCTTGAATCTAGTAACCTAGACTGTTAAAAAAAGTACAAATTTATAAACAGCATGATCAGATATGTGGGAAATGTAACCAAAACATCTTTATTAACAACCTTTAAAATCCTAATCTATTATCTAGAGCTGGTAATAAATCACTTACCTTAAAAATGACGAGGAAAATGATAATGATTAATTGGCCATTAATCATTTGAGTAATTAGTCAAGGTTCAATTGTTAAACTAAACAATGCCTTAATCTGCTTATGTCTTAGAGTGTTGTTCCATGCCAAAATTAACAAGACAATTTAAAAGCAACAGAAGAAAAGCAGATGCAATCTAAGAAAGATGAGCAAAAACTATTCATACATTGAGAACTGTAGTAATATGATGATATGATTAATATACATGTATAAGATAAATTCGCAGTTGATCCATTAATTTATCTGAAGAATGTCCGTGTTTGCCAATGGTTCTCAGACACTGAAAGCTCTGTATCAAAAATAGATAGGTAAGGGCCAGTCCCACCAGCATGCGGTTGCATGCGTCTAGCGCGACTAAACGTGGTTGCTTGAGGCGTACGGCTGCGCGGGGCCGGTCCCACTTCAAACCGCGGAGGCGTATGGAGTTGTGCGGGGCTGGTCCTGACATCGTGCGGGGCTCCGAAAATCCTGCACTTTTCGAAAATTCCACGCGCCAATGGGCTGTCGGCCCGCAAGTGCGTTGAGGGTGTACGCAGCATCTTGACGTCATACGCAACGTCTTGATGTTGTATGTAGCGTCTTGATGGCGTATGCCTAGCGCGTGGTGTTGCGCAATGAAGTCACCACCCGGTGTGCTGTTGCGTGATGATGTCACCGCCCAACGTCGTGCGACGTCCAAATTCAGTCGGCCCGCCTCCTGCCCTTCTGATTGGTGAGTATGATGTCGGGACCAGCCCCGCACAACTCCATACGCCTCCACGGTTCGAAGTGGAACCAGCCCCGCGCGGCCGTACGCCTCAAGCGACCACGTTTGGTCGAGCTAGACGCAGGCAATCGCATGCTGGTGGGACAGGCGCTGTAGTTTGAGTTTTAGAGACACAGTGCGGAAACAGGCTCTTCAGCCCTCCAAGTCCGCACCGACCAGTGGTCCCCATGCACTAAAATTATCCTACACACCCAGGAGAATTTACAATTTTACCAAGCCAATTAACCTACAAATCTGTACCACTTTGGAGCGTGGGAGGAAACCGGAGCACCCAGAGAAAACCCACTCCCTATCACGGAAAGAGCGTACAAAATCTGAACAGATAACACCCACAGTCAGGATTAATACCGGGTCTCTGGCGCTGTCTGCAGCAACTCTACAGCTACACCGCCGTGCCAATTTAGTTGAATTCAGTCTTGTTACTGAATGAGTATTGAATGAGTAAGTCATACCATTGCTTGTAACATTGAGCATAACACACAATGAGGTCTAAAGATCAAGTATGAAGAAAGATCCTGACATAAAATGTTGCCTATCCATGTCCTCTAGTGACGCTGCTTGAGCTGTAGAGATACTCCAGCCCTTCATTCAGTTTTGGTCCCCATGTTGTAGGAAGGATGTTGTCAAGCTGAAAGGGGTGCAGAGAAGATTTCAGACTCCAAGGCATAAGCCAAAGGGAGAGGCTGAGCAGGGTAGGACTTTATTACTTGGAGCGCAGGAAGATGAGGGGTGATCCTATAGAGGGGACAAAATTATGAGAGGAATAGATTGAGCAGGGGAATAGAGAACCAAAGAACAGAGGTTTAAGGTGAGGGGGGAAAAATGTAATGGGAGCCTGAGTGCAACCTTTTACACAAAGGGTGGTAGATGCATGGAACATGCTGCCGGAGGAGGTATTTGAGGCAGGTACTGTCATAAGATTTAAGAAACATTTAGACAGGTACAAGGATAGGAAAGCTTAAGAAGGATATGGCCCAAACAAAGGCAGGAAGGACTATGGCAGATAGGACATGTTGGTCAGCATTGGCAAGTCGGGCCAAAGGGCTTGTTTCCATTCTGTGTGACTATGAAATAAATGGTGTTTGTGAGAGGGCTTGGGTCTTACCTACCATGTCCACAGAGGTGCTCCAGGGCAGGGAGGCTGAGCGGGGGCCATATGAGGCAAGGGAATGCCGTGTTCGTGGGTCGACATGTACAAATCGAGGTGCCAGCATAGTGGGCCAGTGAAGGCCATGCAGCGGTCTGGAGCTCGATTGCTAAGGGTGCCGCTCCAAGAGGCCGAGTACAGGGGTCGGACGTGGCCTGCAATGGCTCGGCGTGGCGGAGCAGCTGTGGAGGACATCAACAACATCGTCTGGCCAGAGCGACCCCTGCAACTCCAACCCAGTGCCATCGCCAGGACAACGGGCCTTTAAGACCAAGTTAAGACTCTAAGTTCTTAACAACTTTGACCTTGAAGGGTACAAGATGGTGCCAGAAACGTGGTGTGCCTTGTGTACTGCCTAAGTGTAATTTAATATTCTTACAGTCTTGAACTCAAGTATGATTGTGCCCATGTAAAGCAAAATTGTTACTGAACCCCATGCAAAAAGGTGACTGGGTTCGATCCTGACTATGGGTGCTGTTGGTGTGTGGAGTTTGTTTTCCCCCTGGGACCTGGTGGGTTTACTTCAGCTACTCCAGTTTTCTCCCTCAGACATGCAGGTCTGTAGGTTAATTGATTTCTGTGAAAAAAAATGCCTTTGTTTGTTGGATAGACCTGGTTTATGCGTGAATTATTATTATTGCACCATTGATTTTTTTTGAGTATATATGTGTGTGTGCATATATATATATATAAATATAGTATATATATAGAATATATAGAATAATATAGAATATATATATTATATATACTGTATGTGTGTGTGTGTACTTGTGAGTATGCACATATATACACACTGAACTGTTTTTCCCTCTCATTTATCATATTTTTTACAGTGGACTATGTTTACATATGCTGTTGTACTGCAGCAAGTAAGAATGTCATTGTTCTATCAGGGACATATGGCAATAAAGCACTCTGACTCTTCACCCCTTAACTCTTGACACCCATACTAATCACAAATCTATCAATCTCCGCCTTAAAAATATCCATTGACTTGGGCTCCACAGCCTTCTGCGGCAATGAATTCCACAGATTCACCAATCTCTGATTCTTCGTCATCTCTTTTCTAAAGATGCGATCTTTTATTCTGAGGCTCTGGCCTCTCCTGGACTCTCCCACGAGTGGAAACACAATTTTGACAAAGGCAATATTTTTGGTATTCCCAGTATTGATCCAGGTCAGACAATCATTTTTCCAACATAGAGAAATTAGAAGCATATGTGGAAACTGGCAATGGTTTTTTTTTAATGCTTATCTCCTCATTCTTTACTTTTCTCCTGAAACTTGAATATAGCTGGTGAAAGAGTCATCAGGTGCTGCAGGCACATGACTGCTTTAATAAAGTGGTCATTCTTCATCTGCCAGTGTAACTAATGAGATGTCAGCAGGATATTTGATCTCAATGGCATCAGAACTGAAGCCTCATTCTGTAGCTATTGCACAATACACCAGAAACCGCTGAAGAAGAGCCAGTACCAATAGTTCAGCCTGGCTTATGATTGCTCAGATATATAATTACTGGCAATACCAAATTAGTGCTCCAATGAAAGCATGTTGTAAAGTTTGCAAGTAGAATGTGAAGGAGTAGCAGACCCTATTGCAGCACAATGGCACAGCAGTAGAGTTGCTGCCTTACAGTACCAAGACCCGCGTTCGATCTTGACTATGGGTGTTGACTGTTTGTACGGAGTTTGCACGTTCACCCTGTGACCACGTGGCTTTCCTCCAGGTGCTCCAGTTTCCACCCACATTCTAAAGACGTGCATGTTTGTAAATTAATTGGCTTATGTAAATTGTCCCAAGTGTGTGGGAAAGAACTGGTGTACGGGGATCGCTGGTTATCGCAGATTCTGTGTGTTGAAGGTCCAGTTTCCATGTTGTATCTCTAAATAAGAATAATCGGCACAGCACAACACTTCAATTTTCTAAATTCCAAAACGTGCATGCACAAAATAGTTATGAAGATTAGAAAACAAATGAAAGAGAACAATTAATCCAATAATCATTAAAGGCCAAGCAAATGTGGAATTAATGTTGAAATAAGGAACTGCAGATGCTGATTTGCACAAAAGGACACAAAGTGCTGGAGCAACTCAGCAGGTCAGGCAGCATCTCTGGAGAACATCGATAGGTGATGTTTTGGTTCTGGACCCTTCTTCAGACTCTTGTTCTGGAACTAGTCCTGGAATTCAGGTGAGTTGATGGTGTAAATTATTTCCAGGTAGCTAACAAACATCCACAATTATGAGAGCCATACAACGGACAGACAGTCAGAAACATTTTCCATGGATGGAAGAATCAAATACCAAAGGGCATGGCTGTAAGGTGAGATGGGCAAAGTTTAAAGGAGTTGTTTGGGGCAAGTTTTTTTACACAGACATTGGTGAGTACCTGGAATGTGCTGCCAGGGTTGGTGGTTGGGGTACATGCAACAGTGGCATTTAAAATACTTTTGGTTAGACATGTGAATGCAGGGAATGGAGGGATATTGGCTATGTGCAGGTAGATAATAAATGGTCTTGGCATCATGTTTAGCACAGGCTGTCGAGGGCTGAAAGGCTTGTGATGCACTGTTCTATTAAACTCTCCTGGGGGTGGGAAAATCTGCATTCTGTTCTGACTCAAAACATCGCCTATCCACGCGAATCTGAGGAAGGGTCCCAACTCGAAATGTCACCTTTCCATGTCCTTCAGAGATGCTGTCTGACCCCCTGAGTTACTCCAGTATTTGTGTTCTTCCCAAGATTCCAGCATCATCTGTTCCTTGAGTTTTCTAAGAAAAGCTGCAGTTTGTAAACCTTTAAGACTGCAGGTTCTGACAGCAACACTAAGCAGATAAAGGCAGGAAATATATGTGTAAGTTAAAACGATATTTATTCTCCGTAACTGAATCAAATAACAAATTTACGGAGACATGCAAATGGAGAGTTAAATAGCATTGTAAATTCCACAGTCCCCGAAGAAGCAAAAACACAGACACACAATGGGATATTTTATAAGATCTTCAATGAAAAAATACATCCAATTAAAGGACGCTAGTAAATCTTCAGAATGAGGAGGATTAACAATGTTTAATTAACTTGCGACCGTTTAACTTATTGTAGGCAGCAAGACAATCCTTGGGTGGTAATATGTAAGCCCAGCTAACTCTAATTGTGCTTTTCATGGGCGATACGCATCGGTGAAGCCAACCTTACTGAGAACTTCTGCTAGTTAAATCTAGACCACCCCAATTAAGGTGAAGTGTAATGTAGTTGGAATAGTTACAGGCAAACACAACTTAAATTGGTTTGAGCAACGATGAGGAATGCCATTGCTCCAGAGAGAATTATTTGAGCTTATGCATGTTGCATGATTGAGAATGATGGAATTGATAATTCTCGCCATTATCAGTTGTTCCTGCTGTTGTTTTGCAGCATCTATGTTGCTATTTTCTGCCAATAAATTCTGAGTTGCACTTCCTTCAGGGAAACTGGCTGGAGTGATGTCCTCTGGTTCAACAGGAGATAGTTATAGAATTGTTCATTGGTTAGGCCCTTTGGTCTAACATGAATTATAAACTAGAGCATTCGCTGCTTACATTTGCATAGCCAGAAGATCATTATGACAGCCAACCACAATCTCTGATTGTCCATTACCATTACCATGCCAAGAAAGCTGAAGCAAATGTACTTACAATTGGTAGAAGGCAAAGTGGTGGAGGAATTCAGCAGGTCAGGCAGCATCTCTGAAGGACATGGATAGATGACTCAGTCAATCAGTCTGAAGAAAGGTCCCGATCCAAAACATCACCTGTCCATGTCCTCCAGAGATGCTGCCTGGTCCGCTGAATTGCTCCATCATTTTTATTTACCCTCCAGACATGCTGCCTGACTCACTGAGTTACTCCAGCATGTTGTGTTCTTTGCAGGATTCCAGCAGCTGCGGTTCCTTGTGTCTATTTGTTCCAAATAGGACCAGATTTTGCTTCAGAGTTTAACTGTCATGTTTTCTTTCCTAGGCAGGTACTATCACAACGTTAAAGAAGGCACATGGATAGGATAGGTTTAAAGGGATATGGGCTAAACACAGGCAGGTGGGACTAGTGTAGATGGGGCATATTGGTCAGCATTGGCAAGTTGGGCAAAAGGGCCTGTTTCCATGATGAGTGATTCTATAACTATTTTTACAATCTGTAAAGCTGAGGAACGTGGAATATTTTTGACTGGGCACTAACAGAAAGCACTGCTGTCCTTCAGTTTGTTGACAATTTCCTGATGATTCATATTCTCTAAGAGAATGCCAACTAAGAGAATGCCCGATAGAGTGCTTGAAGCTGGGTCACAAACAGCATTTCAGAACAGTGTAGATGACATGCTTAGGTGACATTTGCCCCGTGACCTGCGTGGGTTTTCTCCGGGTCTTCCGGTTTCTTCCCACACTCCAAAGACGTACAGGTTTGTAGGTTAATCGGCTTCAGTCAGTTGTAAAATTGTCCCTAGCATAGGAGGTTTATCTTAGTGTACAGGATGATCGCTGGTCAGCACGGACTTGCTGGGCCGAAGGGCCTGGCTACACGCTGAATCTCTATCGGTATCTCAAAAAATAAAGTCTACACTGCAATAAATCAATGACTCTTTCAGCTACTGGAGCGAGTTGGGAAGGAATGATTCAACGGTTTGATGGTGCATTTATGAAAACATGCTTCCTTGATGGCAGGGGAATAGTCCTTTCAGAAGGAAGAGAAATCTTCCTTGACCATGCTGCATGCTGTTGCAACTTTGTGTGAAGAGCAGCCATGGGACGATCTTGGCGGTCGGGTGTCTTTTACCTTTTATAAATGCTGACACCTTTTGCCAACATGTAGACCAGTGAAATGTTGCTTCCAAATATGAATTTAAATGCTCCTACTCAAGCCTCAATTAATTAATGAGCACAAGTGCTCCAATCCTGCGCAGAACGTTGTATCATCAGCAACTCAAAACCAAAGCCTGGATTTCCACAACTGCACAATATTTTATTAATTCATTTAGTGATATTTACAGGGGATTAGAAATACTTTGAATTATACATTTGATTTGGAATGTTTAATTTGCATTGCCTTTAAAAACATAAGGACATAAGAAATAGGCACAAATGCTGGAGTAACCCAGGGGGTCAGGTCGGCAAAACGTGGATAGGTGATGTTTCAGGTTGGGTCCCTTCTTCATCTGCAGTTCTTTGTTTTTAAAAATTGAAAGTATACAATTTCTGGCATTCAGGCAGTAGAAACAAGGAACTGCAGATATTGAAGTCTGAAAAAGGATTCCAACCTGAAACGTTACCTATCCATCTTTTCCAAAGATGCTGCCTGTCCTACTGAGTTACTCCAGCAATTTGTGCCTTTTTCTGTAAACCAGCATCTGCAGTTCCTTATCTCAACATAAGAAATTGGTTGGTCGAGTTAGTCCATTGAACCTGATGCATCATTGGGAACAGTGCCATCTCAGTGCAATTTCCCTTCATTCTCTTGTATCTAAAATGTATATCGATCTCCATCTTCAATGGCAAAGAATGCAAAATGGCATTTTATATACGCAGGTTGTCCACATGCAACTGGGCTGCTTGTAATGGGCATTAATCTGAGAAGAATGGGCGGTGATCTCATTGAAACTTACTGAATAGTGAAAGGCCTGGATAGAGTGAATGTGGAGAGGATGTTTCCACTAGTGAGGGAGTCTAGGACCAGTGGGTACAGCCTCAGCATTAAAGGATGTACCATTAAAAAGGAGATGAAGAGGAAGTTCTTTAGTCAGAGGGTGGCAAATTGTTGTGATACCCATGTCATTGGGTACCTTAGAAGCAGAGATTGACAGGTTCTTGATTAGGAAGGGTGGCCAAGGTTATGGGGAGATGGCATGTGAATGGGGTTGAGAGAAAGATAGATCAGCCATGATTGAATGCGGGAGTAGGCTCAATGTGTCAAATGGCCTAATTCTGCTCCTGTGATTTATGGTCTTATGAAATCCTGTCACCCACAAGAATCTGGACCCATAGAAGTAGAGTGAAAGCAAGTCATCCTCAGTACTGTCAAATAAATCTAAGTGTGAAAGGCCCAATAGGTTTAGATTCAGGTTTATTATTGTCATGCGTGCTGAGGTACAGCAAAATATGTTATTCTGCACGCTGTCCAATCAGATAATGCTATACATAAATACAACCCTTATCTCACCCTTTTTGTCTTTTCATTTCTGACCTTTGTCTGACAATCTACCCCCGTTTCTGCTCCCTACTAAAAATGGTCTGACGAAGGGTCCCAACCTGAAAAATTACATGTTCATGTTCTCCATATTTTCCAGAAATGCAGCCTGACCTGCTGAGGTACTCCAGCACTTTGTGGGGTTTTTGGTAAACCAGCATCTGCAGTTCCTTGAGTCTGGATATAATTCAACTCTTTTATGTTACAATAAATCTAAATCGATGCAGTTAAAAATTGATGGACTTCAGTATATAGCTGGGCCTAACTAAGATTAGAGAGGAGTAGGACATACGGTCCTTGCTTCTGCTTTGTTATTTACCTCTGCACCACTTCCCTGCACCAAACCCAAATTCCTTGATTCGCTTCTGGAGAGAAAGGAAGACAATCATAAAGGAAAGCTTACCAATAGTCTGGCCTTGGAGAACCATTACTGCTCCTCCTGAGGAGGTTTAATTTAGACGTAATATGGATACTTTTTCCTGAAGCTATGAATTGCCAAAGAGGCTAACAAGTGGCAGCTACTACACTGCAACATTTGTTCTTTCAATTATTTACAAGTGCCCCTGTATAAATTAGTCTCTGTAATTCCAAGGGTTTTTGGCTTTTCATGTCAAGATGTAAACTTTGGCAAAGAGCTGGTCTTGTGGAGGTAAATGTCATGTTAGCTGAGTGATAGAACCATACAGCGTGGAAACAGGACTTTCAGCCCAACTTGCCCATGCTGACTAACATGCCCAATCTACACTAGTCCCATCTCCCTTCGTTTGGCCCATATCCCTCTAAACCTATCCTACCCATGTACCACCATGTACCACGTTTCTTGAGTGAGTAGTGCTGGCTCTGATTTGTTCTGTACCTTTTCGTAACCTCTAGTTTCCTTCTCTTTTGACTCTTAATCTGAAGAAGAGTCTTGACCCGAAACGTCACCCATTCCTTTTCTCCAGAGATGCTGCCTGACCCGCTGTATTACTCCAGCATTTTGTGTCTATCCTCGGTGTAAACCAGAATCTGCATTTCTTTCTTATCACTATTTAACATTATGTTGCCTATCTTCATAATGCAAGGAACAAAAATAAAATTGGTTCAGCTGTCGGTGCAACCTCTGGTGTTTGCTCTGAAATCTTATTAATATTTTTAAAATCGTCCCTGACTCAATTTAATCACATTTGAATAGATTACAGAAATTAAATTAACCTACATTTAAGCAATCTTTCTGAGATTAAAAACATTATTATAAATCATTGTGGAATGCAATATACAAAAATAGTTTTGAATGCTCTACGATGTGGAATTTGTTTTCCACACAATAAAATTTATCAAACAAGGTAACAGCAATTTCATTGCAGATTTATGCAAAAATAATAGTGAAATATTACTTATCTCTAGGAGACACTGCTGTCGTCAGCATTAACAATCTATGGATGGTTTTCATTTGCAGGTCTTCCTCTACGGATGTACATCACTGTCATGGAAAGCAATTGGGAAGCAAATGGGTTGGTAATTATGCATGGCATTAACTGAAGTCACAGTTCAAAGAGGTTTCATGATATGGATATACAAAAAGAATCTAAAATTGCTTGCTATATCAAATCAGACACATCTTTGGAAGAAAGTCATCAATCATTCATGTTGTGAATCTTTCGTATTACTGTCGTCAAACAAAGATGCCAAACCTACAACCATCAGGTTATTAAACACTACAACCTCCAATTAAGCCCCAAACTACATACAGTAGACTTGGGAGCACTGTTTTTGTCTATGCGCTACTATTGTTTGTTTCGGTTATTTTATTATATAAATATACTGAACTTTTTATGTTGAAGATGGACACAAAGTGCTGGAGTAACTCAGCGTGTCAGGCAGCATCTCTGGAGAGAAAGGATGAGTGACGTTTCGGGTCAGGACCCTTCTTCAGACCAAAGTCTGCATTAAAGCACGGTGATAGAATCAGAGAGCAGCAGGAATCACAGAGGGGAAATCTTACAGAACTCGCATCAGAGAGAGAGGTAAACTTTTTGTTGTTGTTTATTATGGTGTTTACAGATTGTTGTGTTTACGTATCTGTTGTGCTGCTGCAAGTTGCGGCACATATGACAATGAAATACTCTCGACTCCAGACACTTCATTTTTCACTAGTCTTGCAAATTCTATGTACTCTGATTTCTTGCCCAAGGTCTACCTGCTGAAATATTTGTGTGATTCTAGGATTTGTTGATCAGTGCTCGAGTCAGATAAAAACAGAAAGCCTATCGCAGCATGGTTCAATGTCCTTGATAAAATTTCAAACACTAAAATGGCACTGGAGTGTGTCGACTCTCGGCATGCTAGTCCCAGAGAAGGATCTACTGTCATCTGAGGCAATCATTCTTCCAAATCTCTTCTCTACCTGTACATCTAGCAACATTTCTAAATGTTCTCATGATATAAAGTGGACTGAGAATATTTACTAGAAAAGAGATTTGAAAGAGTAAAGCAATTGTATGTCTATACGCGTGTAGGATGGAACTGCAGATGCTGGTTTACACTGAAGATAAACACAAAATGCTGGAGGAACTCAACGGGTTAGGCAGCATCTCTGGAGAAAAAGAATAGGTGACGTTTCGGCTCTTAAGAAGGGTCTCGACTAAAAAAACGTCACCTATTCTTTTACTTCAGAGATGCTGCCTGACCCACTGAGTTACTCCAGCATTTTGTGCCTTTGTTCGGTATCTCTGGAACTGATGTGCTGCAATGCTAAGAACTATATCCTGCACACTGTACCTTCCCCTTTGCTCTGTCTAATGTACTTGAGTTTGACGATTGTATTTATGTATAGCATTCCTCCCACGTATGCGAAGGCGTACAGGTTTTTAGGTTAATTGGCTTCTTTAGGCTTAGAGATAAATGTGGGAGGAAACCGAAGATCTCAGAGAAACCCCACATGGTCACGGGGGGAACCGTACAAACTCCGTAGAGACAGCAACTGTAGTCGGGATCGAACCCGCGTCTCTGGCGTAAGGCAGCAACTCTCCCCCCGCGCCACCGTGCTGCTGTTAATTGTAAATTGTCCCTACTGTGTAAGATAGAGCCAGTCTATAGAGCTGGTTGGCGAGGACACATTCAGCCGAAGGGCCTGTTTCCATGCTGTATCTCTAAAGTAAAATTATAAAATCAGGTTATAAAATAAAATTATACTTTAGGAATTCAATTCAGTTATTAGTACTTTCCACCAACTTTCCTAATAAATTCTGAGGCAAAATTGTTTGAAAGATTACTATAAATGGTTAAATCCTATACACTTGGTAATTTACCTTTGATAGAAAACAGCATGTTTCACTTTAACACATTTGATGAGCCACATCATTAATCTTCCCCCATCACTACTCTGATTGATTTATTGTCTGCAAGCAACATTTTGATCCAATCTCGTTTCACCAGATATGAATATGATCCAGCTATTGATCTGAAACTATTTTATAATCTGTTTACCCAACAGTAATTTGACAATAATTTATGCTGTGATGTACATTTCCATTAGACAAGCTATTTTCCTCACTTTCATGCTGTTGTGGTTTAGCAAACCATAATTCTCTTCTTATTTCCTTGAACTGAAGCCAAGCCATTTAATTGGAAAAGTAAATAAATGGAAACAAGTTCTAACAAATCAAAGCAATAAATCACAGGGAAAGGAATCTGAAACATTTTGACCATAGGGTTTTAATTAAGCTGTCTTTGAAAATTAAAACTATGATAACATTTCAACCAGCCGTTGATCATTTAGCTGGATAAAGAGAGATCAAGCTTTCATTACATTTTAAAAGTAAACGTGTTAAGTTGCATCTAGAAAACGCATCAGGAAATAATACTAAATTCTTCTAATGGTAATTAAAAGATCACCCATTCCCAATCAATGCTACTAAGAATCCATTAAAGGAACTGTTATCTTTTGTAATGTAAGGAAGTGCGGATGTAATGGGGGCATCACAGTTGAGCAGTGGGTAGAGCTGCTGCCTTGCAGTGCCAGAGACTTGGGCTTCATCCTGACAACAGGCGATGCCTGTGTGGAGTTTGCATATACTCCCTGTGGATTTCCTCCCAAATCCAAAAGATGTGCGGGTTTATAGATTAATTGGCATCTGTGAAATATTCCCAAATGTATAAGGAGTGGATGGAAAAGTGGGATAACCTAGAACTAGTGTGAATGGGTAATCGATGGTGGGCCGAAAGGCCTATTTCCATGCTACAATTCTAAACAAAACTGAACTAAATTTGGGACCACTAAGCTTACACACAGGTCTTTCACTTTCACTTTAAGAGTCAAGTGCCAAGAATCAAAGTTGTTCTACTGTCATATGTACCAAAATGGAATACTGAAATTGCTACTTGCAGCAGTAGAACAACAGGTTTATAAACTGAAAAAAAAGTTAAATATATTTTTAAAAAAACAATAAAGTGCACAAACAAAGCAAAGCCCGAATTCTCTAGTGCAACCATAGCATAGTTTGTAGTTCGTAGTTCATTTGGAGTTCGTAGCGTTCCATAGTCTGATGGTCGATGGCAAGAAGCTGGTCCTGAACCTGGACATTATAGTTTTTGTCTCCTGTACCTTCTTCCCGGTGGCAGGAGTGAAATGAGAGTGTGGCCAGAGTGGTGTGGATGCTTGATGATGCTGGCTGCATTTTTGAGACAGGGCCCTCTGTAGATCCCTTCGATGGTGGGCATTCTAAGTTAACAGGAAAACTACGACTCATCATCATGCAAGATTATAGAAACATTCAGCAGCTAAATTCTGTTGGTCTCTGATGCCCCTCTCCTGACTCCCAACATCCATGACAATGACTGCTTAAATTAATCTGTCATTCCCCTCACAACACATAGAATACAAATTAGATCTAATTAGATCAAATTAAACACCATTTACAGAAGCCAATTAACCTACAAACCTTTGGAGAAACCGGAGTACCTGGAAAAAACCCGCACGGCCATAGCTAGAACATACAAACTCCGTACAGACAACACCCATAGTCGGGATCGAACCGGGATCTCTGGCGCCGTAAGGCAGCAACTCTATAGCTGCGCCACTGTGTCGCCCTTGTTTTCTAATTGAGTTTTGCAGAAATGCCATTGTTTTCTTTCCAATGTCCTGTAGAGATTATGTATTATCAATTAGAATTTATGTAATTTATGCTTTTTTTTCTGTTGCTTGAGTCCATGTGCTTGTGTTGCTGCTGCAAGCAAAGTATGTGTACTGTTCTGTTCTTGTACATGTAACAATAAACTCAACTTGACGTGACTTGATCAGAGGTTCAAATTAAACAAAATTTAATAATTTTGTATTTCTTCTTTGTATATTTTTGTATATTTTGTTGCTTGCTTTTCCATTTTATCAATAATCTAGGACCTAGTGTATTCCACACTATTCACTTATCTCCTTAATTAAAGACATATGAATTTTAATTAGATTTATTCACTTCCCCATTTACTCTTTAACACAACATGAAAAGTGATTTAAGAATTACTTTCTTAATAATTAAAGAATTCTGTCTCAAGAAGAGTCCCAACCCGAAATGTCACTTATCCATTTTGAGTTGAGTTTAGTTTATTGTCACCTGTACAATGAAAAGATTTAGTTGCGTGCTAACCAGTCTGCGGAAAGACAATTCATGATTACTATCGAGCCATCCATGGTCTAGAGACACAAGATAAAGGGCATAGCGTGAATGACATTTAGTGTAAGATAAAGTCCAGTAAAGTCCGATGGAAGATATACTGAGGGCCTTCAATGAGGAAGATAGTAGCTCATGGTCGCTCTCTGGTTGGTGAAAGGATGGTTCAGTTGCTTGATAACAGTCGTGAAGAAACTGTCCCTGTATCTGGAAATGCTGGTCGGCGTGGACTCGTTGGGCCAAAGGGCCTGTTTCTGCTCTGTATCTCTAACCTAAACTAAACTTATGGTTTTCGGTTTCTCATTGGAATGCACTGTTAAAATTAAGTAAACCCTGCCTACCAGATCATCAGCATAAATCAAGTTCAATCAATCTTGACAGATTTATTGGAAATTAATTGACCTCTGAGAACAGTTCCATCAAGTTACCATTACCAACAGTGAGCCATGTTAAAGATACCTCTCCAGGTCCTTTGCGTTCTACCTTATTGCCGAAGGTAAGTTTGTTTCTACAAATGGAATTTCAATCAACAGATAGGCTTTCTAATGGATGGTGCCTTCAAAGATCGCCAAAGTGAGAGGGAGGAACTGCTCTGTAATGGAGTCTATATTGGATAAGAACAAATAGATGGCTTCCTTCAGAATACCTGAAAGAAATGTTTTAGAATGTGGAATGTGCATGTGGAACCTATGGATCCACTGAATGCTTAAGATCAATAATGTAACTTTGGATTACTTTGAGATAGCCAGTACTAAAAGCTAACATACAAATGCGACAAGCAATTAGGTTGAACAGTGAACATTTTGAGCACTTCAATAAGATCATCTCTTCTTCTAAACTCAAGAGAGCAGAGGTGGATAATAGAGGCAATTGCTCTATTTGGAATGCCGACGAATATTCTCTTGAACTTCTGCAGGTTTACAGTAGAGAGCATATTGACTGTTCACATCATGGGCTGGTTGGGCAACTCGAATGCCCAGGAATAAAGGAGACTACGAAGATGGTGGACACCCCCAGTCATTCACAGATACTGACCTCCCCACACACCAAAATATTATCAATTTCCATCCATAGATGCTGCCTTACCCATTGGGTTCCTCCAACACTTTGTGTCGTACTGAATATTCCAGCATCTGCTGTTTCTTGTGTCTCAGATTGTTTAAACTTTTGTTTTCAATCAGATATTCATTCCAATAAAATTGGATTTTCTGCCTTTCTAACATCAGCCTGCTTGACTCAGACCTCCAATAATCAGCTAATGAAATAGTCATTCATGTATTTACTATAGTGCACTGGGTAACTGTGATTAATCTACCTCAATATCTATTCATCTCTTACCCAACACTGTTCTTGGGCCTAGTCTGATCAATCTTTTCCGATCAAAACTTTCAATATTGGCACAGCACGGAAACAGGCTTTTCGGCCTACAGAGTTCACACGACCATCAATCACCTGTTCACACTCATTCGATGTTATCCCATTTTCCCATCCATTTTCTACACACTGGAGGCAATTTACAATTTCATTTCGGAGTCACGTGAGTGACTTCGTGAAGAGCCCGCCGGCGCGCATGCTCGACATATCGTCGTACCGCGTTGCTGCGACGGCTGGCGGTGGAGCGCGCTCCTCGCCAGCCCTTCATAAGGGGCCACGGAGGTGAGTATTCTACCTTTAGTTGGTGGTCCTTGTTGTTGGTTATGTCTTGCAGCAAGGACATGGATGGGAGTTCCAAGGGCCGGAGGACGTCAGGACGAGTTCGCCGGTCAACAGTTCCGGGGCCTTTACCATCGGCAGTACCTGCAACGCAGGCCGGGACTCAGGCGGAGATGTGGGTAAGCCCTGTGGTTACAGGTCCAGATCCACCAGCACACCACAGCTCGGAGGAGTTCGACGAGGAGGAGTGTGGTGTGCCGCCAGAGCAGGAGGACCCTGCCATGGCAGTCAGATCGTCAGCGGGCTCGCTGGCGACCTCGAGCAGGGTGCGTGCGGCTGCACGGCCTGTTCCACTCAACCCTCCGAGTAGGGGAAGGGCAGGAGCCCAGAAGCCTAACCCTGTTAGGGCTAAGGCATTGCCTGACACGGAGGTGCGGTCAGGTTCCAGGGCGAGACCCGGGGCGGCTGTGAGGTCCAGCCGGCACACCCCGACTCTCGACGCCGGGACGGGTCGGTTGAGTCGGGTCTCGTCACGGTCGCCGAGCCCCCCATGGATGGGTGGGCGAGACCATGCGTCGGCAAAGTCCACGATGTGGGCAGCCGGCAAGCCTGCGCGGGCCTCAGGCAGCCATGCTTCGGCTGGTGCCGACACCACGCCGCAAGTGCCCTTAGTGGCAGCGGCTTCAGCTCCCGCTAAACGGAGGCGGTTGAACACGCCCGCGCGGGAATCGCGCAGTTTCGCCTCGGCGGCTGTTAGCGACAACTACCGGCACCGGCAGGGCCTCGATGAGGTGCGGGCCGATGATAGGAGCCCGGTTTTCTTTTCAGAGCCGGAGGACTCCGACCACCTGAGTGTTCAGGGTGAAGGGCGTATTGACCGTATGGAGCGGCTGCTGGAGCTCCTGCTTCAAAGTCAACAACAGCAGGGCAGCAACAGGCACAGGGCGTCGTCACCAGCCTCTACCATCAGCCTGGAGCAGCAGGAGGAGGAGGTTTTGGTGGATCCCATACCATCTCCGTTGGAGGTGCCAGCGGAGATCCTCTGGATGTGGCGACCAAATGTGCGGCCCCACATTCATCTGGACTTCCTTTAAACGAAAAGCTGGCAGCCACTGTGGACTTTCTTAACAACCAGCAACTACAGGAAGAAGTCCTCATTCAGGCAATGAGCCGTCACAAGGCTCCATCCAATTGCAACTCCCTCAACGTGCCTGTGGTCAATACGCCGATATGGGGCAACATCAGTGCGGCTATCCGTCAACAAGAGGTAAAATTGCAGCGGATCCTGAAGCTCCTCACGGCCGGTATTACCGCCTTTGCGCGGTCGGTGGACGGGGACGAACTGAATTTGGACCAGGAAGATGCTCTGGCCCTCCTGTGCGCGACCCAGCACGAAATCAACGGGTTTCGCAAAACCAGCATCCGCCCAGCGCTCAATCCGAAGTTTGCAGGATTGTGCAAGCCACCGCCGCCGCCCCCGCCCCGTCAGCTCTTTGGTGAGGACCTCTCGAAGAGAGTCAAGGAGCTTGACGAACAAGCCAAAACGGTGGGGATCATGCGCTCTCAGAGTGCCCCCGCACCGTCAGGCTCAAAGTCTCCATACATTCGATCACGAGGGTCTGCTAGTACCTCGACGAGGACCCACCCTCAAGCTCCACAACGACAGCAACATCAGACCCAGCACCAGGGGTCTTTTTTAGGACAGGGTCGGCAGAGACCCTGGTGGAAAACGAAGACGCCGCGCCCTCAAGCCAACCCAGCACCTCCACGTCCACCCATGTGTGTCAAGGACCGCCGGTAACCACGGAGGTGAGGGGGTCTGGTTCTCTCTTTTCTCTTTGTTTAACTTCACATGTTGGTGGTCGCCTTCGGTTGTTTTTGGGTGCATGGGGTAATTTTACTGGTGACGAGTATGTGTTGCAGAATATTCAGGGGCATAAAATTGAGTTTATTAATGGCGACATTCCTCCATCCCAGCACATGCCCGCTCGAACGTTTAAATTATCTGCTGCAGAACAGGCAGCAGGCTACAAGGAACTTTTAAGTCTTGAGCAGAAGGGAGTGATTGAGAGAGCGGTGCATGAGCCAGTTGAATTTGTTTCAAATATATTTACCAGACCTAAGAAGGATGGAGGTTGTCGTGTCATTATTGATCTAACCCGTTTGAATACTTTTGTAACATATACTCATTTTAAAATGGATACGTTTGAAACAGCCAAATCATTGATTTCTCATGGTTGCTTTATGGCATGCATCGATTTGAAAGACGCATATTATTCAGTATCCATCCAGAAATACGACAGAAGGTTTTTGAAATTCATCTGGATGGGGCAACTCTGGCAGTACAAGGCTTTGCCTAATGGGCTCACCACAGCCCCTAGATTGTTCACTAAATTAGTGAAACCAATTATGGCTTATTTGAGACAACGACACCATATAGTTATGGCCTACTTAGATTATATCTTAATTGTGGGCCACACCCTGGAATTGCCTGAACAGGGTGTTGCAGCTGCTGTCAATATATTTCAACAATTGGGGTTTATTGTCCATCCAGAGAAATCAAAGTTCTGCCCTGCCCAGGTGATTAATTACCTAGGGTTCACGGTGAACTCTATGAGCATGAGGGTTACCATTCCAATTAACAAGATTGAGGAGGTTACCCAGGTGTGTCTAGATTTAATCCGCACCAATATACCATCGATTCGGCATTCAGCTACAATAATTGGGAAGCTTGTAGCTTTGTTTCCGGCAGCGCGATATGGACCTTTGCATTATCAGAATTTGCAAAGAGCTAAAATTGCTGCGTTAAAACAGAACGCTGGTCATTATGATCGGTCCATGCAGCTGCCGCCCGAAGCGATAAATGAGTTGCAATGGTGGGTGTGTCACATTAGCAGCTCATTCAAGCCTATCAGGGAGGCTAATCCGGTGGTATATTTGCAGACTGATGCAAGCTCCAATGGCTGGGGAGCCACGGATAATTGCTCTAGTTGTGGGGGCAGATGGGACACCCTTGAATCGACGATGTTGTTGACTCAAGGGATTAACTATTTGGAGTTGCTGGCAGCATTCCACGGACTTCGTGCGTATTGTTCCAAGCTTGTTGGAGCACATGTCCGTCTCCAAATAGACAACACCACAGCAGTGGCATACTTAAACCGTATGGGTGGTACCAGGTCAGTTTCGTGTGACAAATTGGCTAACTCAATTTGGCTCTGGTGTGTTCAAAGAGACATTTGGATTTCAGCTACCTATTTGCCAGGTGAGCTTAATACTGTGGCGGACACCAGGTCACGCAAATTTAATGACAATATTGAATGGATGTTGCATCCTGAGACTTTTTCTAAAGTCACAGCCAAATTTGGTAAACCGGACATTGACCTTTTTGCGTCACGGTTGAACCATCAGGTACCAACCTACGTTTCATGGGAACCAGATCCTGGGGCAATAGCGCTAGATGCATTCTCGCTGGACTGGGGGAATTGGTTTTTCTATGCCTTCCCCCCGTTTTGCCTCATCAGTCGGGTATTGCGAAAGATTCAGGCAGATGCTGCCAAGGGCATCCTTATTATACCCGACTGGCCCACACAGCCTTGGTATCCGGTGGTCTTTGACATGCTCAACGAACCTTGGGTCCTTTTGAAGGGTTGCCCACAATTGGTTACTCACCCTGTCTCAGGGGAGCCACATCCCTGCCACGGCTATTTAAATCTGTTGGCTTGCAGGTTCTGAACAGGCCGTTAGTCCAATACGGCCTCTCGGCTCGGACCATGGATACCATCGGGGCGTCGTGTCGAGAGTCCACAAGGCAAAGATACCGCTCGCATATTAAGAAGTGGGAAGCCTACTGCGGCCGCTCTCGCATCACGTACGATGACGTGACAATAACCGACGTCCTGGAATTCCTCGCGGGGTTGCACCATGATGAACACTTAAGTTACAGTGCCATTAACAGCGCCAGAAGTGCGCTATCATTCTACCTCAATATTGGGGTAGGATCCAACAGGCTAGTGTCCAGACTCATGCGGGGTATATTCAATATGAATCCGCCTACACCACGCTATAATATCACCTGGGATGTCAGGGACGTATTAACCCTGCTCAGGACGTGGTCTCCCATGGAAGGGCTCCAACTGGACTAACTCACCATGAAGCTGGTGATGTTACTAGCGCTGACTTCAGCTCAGAGGGTACAGACACTACACAAACTTCGTGTCGACAGAATGACGTCTACCCCTACAGAAGTAGTCTTTTTCATTGACGAGCTACTAAAGCAGCATAGACCTGGGTGCACAGGGCTGCAGCTGATGTTCCCGGCATACCCCGCAGATGCTAGGCTATGTTTAGCCTCACATATCCGCCACTATGTCAAGGTGACGGCACGCATCAGAGGAATGGAGAGATACCTGCTTGTCACTCATAAGAGACCTCATCATCGAGTGACAGTCCAGACGATATCCAGGTGGCTTCGAGTCGTCTTGGGTAAGTCAGGTATCGACACTAATGTGTTCAAATCTCATTCCACCAGGGCTGCATCGACGTCAGCGGCGAGGGTCATGGAGGTGCCCATGGACCAAATTCTCGCCACAGCAGGATGGGCTAATGAAGCTGTGTTCCAGCGTTTTTATAACAAGCCTGTTGCTGCTCCTCTACAGTTCGCAGAAGCCGTGCTGAATGCAGGTTCAGAACGTGGAGATGTCCCCGCATGAGGGGTTTTTGATTTGTTATTAATAAATATGCTCTTGTTTTGCAGTATGAACTATTGAGCAAGTTTGTTTCTCCCATCCATCCCTGGTAGTGGTGTGTCAGCATGGACGTGGTCCAGGGCGTGTAATCACAGAAGCTTTGAAGTCTTCACGAAGTCACTCACGTGACTCCGAAATGAAATAGTAAGATTGAACGAGAACTTACCAGTTTGAAGGTTGATCTTTATTTTATGAGGAGTCGAAGTGAGGGATTTCGTGCCCTCCTCGCCCAACCCTCAGTCACCTTCATCTGGTAATCTTAGTCACTTCAATCTTACTATGCGAAGTCATTTCTATTGTTGGTTTCTGTGATTCCACGCCGCTACTTTGAAGTATGTCGAGCATGCGCGCCGGCGGGCTCTTCACGAAATCCCTCACTTCGACTCCTCATAAAATAAAGATCAACCTTCGAACTGGTAAGTTCTCGTTCAATCTTACTATTCACCCTCAAACCTGCACGTCTTTGGGATGTGGGATGAAACAGGAGCACCCAGAGGAAAGCCACATGGTCACAGGACAACATGCAAACTCCACACAGATAGAATCCGAGGTTACTGTCAAAGTCGTGTCTCTCGCGCTCTGAGGCTGCAGCTCTACTAGCTGCGCCACTGTGCCACTCCAAAATGGGCAGCACATAGTTAAGAATTGTCGTTGTATTATATCCTCCGAATCTCAATATTGTTTTTGTGAAATATCCCAGAGAGGATTTCCATCCACAAGGAGAAGATTACACAAATAAAATAGTCTTGACACAGTAAGCTTTTCTTTCACTTGATAATATATCCTTATCATTAAATTGAACTCTGAATTCTCCTCTCATGTCTGAGTAGAGTGCAGCAGTTTTCACATCTTAACGATAGAGAGGAATTTAAGATGGATTATTTTCTTAAAAGCTACATCCATGGGACTGGTTTTTAATTAGTCTGTAATGAGGCTTGTACACGCCAGTGAGTTTTTTCCTAACACCAGCAACAATGAACCAGATAATGAAATAATTACCGCATTATGTCTACCTGACCACATCTTCTCTGAAAACTCATTAGCAAGGCTTTGTTAATCACCTCTTTTCTTTTAGTTTTGTTATCAGTTCATTCGTTCCCTGGGAAATAGAGAGCAATGCATAAAAAGGGCAGTTTCAGCTAATTTTCTGCCACAGGTTTTAACACCAGTTATTAATCAATGATGATAAACATCACCATAATATTTCTTCTGCATAGTCCGGCAAAGAGATACAGTATTTCTCATACCTTTTTCTCTGGAATTGCAGGTACATGTAACAGTGGGAGTTTCAAGAAAAATCTATGCAAAAACTGAGGCTGCTTTGGTGCGGCGTTTCCCGGATTTGGGCCCAGAGCTTCAGCGGTGAAGCGCTCTGACTGCTGGCCTGTGGCCTACAACATCTTGGAGCCTTAGTCTGTGGAGCTTCTGGCGGCAGGTGAGGAGCAGACCTTCCATCATGGAGCGGGCGATCCCTCGCCGGGAGTCACCGGAGAAGAGCTCCGACCGCCGGCCTGCGCCCTACAACATCTTAAAGCCACGGTCTCCAGTAAGGAGTCGGCTGATTTGGGAGCTCTGGGCTGCGGGGTGTGCTCGACCTGTCCTGTCGTCGGCATTCCGACCATCGAAGAGGTCTACGAAGGGTCAGGGCCAGGGTCAGGGCGAACAAGGGAGGAGGAGGAGGAGGAGGACTGTGTGAACTGTATTGCCTTCCACCACAGAGACGAATTATGTGGTGGATGTCTGTGTTGAATGTGTTGTTGTGTATTATGTCCTTATTTAATTGTAACGCTGCATAGTAAATTAATTTCACTGCACCTTTATGTGATGAATACATTTTGAACCTTTGAAAAATAAATAAATACCAATTGATTATATAGTTAATTACCCAGTTAGGAAATCGAGCATTATGGTACACTGTATAATAATGGCGCCAACAATGGTAGTGCCAGCAAGTAAAATGTATGAAAAATGAATTTCACTGTGCAGTTGTATGTGTGACAAATAAAGCACTATTAAAGTTTTGATAAAACCACTGTTAGTAACCCTTAGATTTTTAGCTGCAATTATGGCATTTATTCAAAACATACAAAGCAAGTTTTCTTTTTTGTAAACCAGCATCTGCAGTTCTCTTTTTCTATACTTAGCAAGTTCTTTAGTAAACTCAATGATTTACTAAAATATACAAACCAATATATAAAGCTATATTAAAACCAGCCAAACAAGAATAGGTGGAGATACAAGACTGCAGGTGCTGGAATCACAAAGTGCTGGAGGAAGTCAACGGGTCAGGGCGGAAGAAGAGTCCTGACCCGAAACATTACCTATTCACCACGCTCTCTTAAGATGCTGCTAGACCTGCTGAGTTAGTTTTGAAATCAAAATGGTTAATGAGTTTACAAATCTTGCCTTGTTGATCTTTAAATGCTTGTACAAATCTTTCGTCATTAGCAATGCAGTATATTTAATAAAAAATGTCTGCATTTCTAACAGAGACTTTATTATATTGTCTCTTCTAAATAACCAGGTTGACACGATTAAGGTGTTAAAGAAGGAACTGCAGATGCTGGAGAATCGAGGGTTACACAAAAAGCTGGAGAAACTCAGCGGGTGCAGCAGTATCTAAGGAGCGAAGGAGATAGGCGACCTTTCGGGGAAGAAGGGTCTCGACCCTTGTGCACCCGCTGAGTTTCTCCAGCTTTTTGTGTGACATGATTGTGTGCCTTGCGATCATTGAGGCTGGCACCTTCCATGTAGTTTTGATTTTCACATCTCTTCATGGACACATTACTAATGATTGCACATATATGATTCAAAATATCTAAGTTTTGAGAATGTGACCACAAACAGGAGACAGGCAGAGCATCAGAAGTGTTGTTTAAAAAGTAATTGGTGATCTAAATATGAGATTGTATTGGGTGCATTAATCAAGATGTGCTCTATAGCACATGCCAATAAGATGTTTGATTCATGGAAACAGTCCCTGTGGCCCACTGAGTAAACACTGACCATCGATCACCTGTTCACACTGGTTCCATGTTATCCCACTTTCATATCCACTTCCTACACACAAGGGGGCAGTTTACAGAGATCAATTAACCTACAAACCAGCATGGTGAAAGAACGAGAGTTTTACTGACGGAAAGAAAATTGGGCGGAAAGATCAAGCTTGTCGCATCAGTCCTGGGCTTTGGTGACAGGGAGAGTTTCATGGGTGCAAGGTTATCCCGATTGTTGAATGGCAAATGTGCGTTTTCCCCCTCCTGGATACCTACTCGCCACCTCTCCCTTCCAAATTAATCTTGTAAACATTGATTTCAACATTTATCCAATTGATTTCAACTCAATTTCCAGTTTCTGCATGACTAGTCCTCTCAGGGACTATCGCACGTTTAACACAGGTACTATCACAACATTTAACGCAGGCACCATCACAATGTTTAAGAAAAATTTGGACAGGTACATGGATAGGATAGGCTTAGAAGGATTTGAGCCAAATGCAGGGAGGTGGAACTAGTGTAAATGGGGCATGTTGGTTGGCGTAGGCATGTTGGGCCGAAGGGTCTGTTTCCATGCTGTATGGCTCTACGACTCTCTATGAATCTATGACTTATTTTGGAGACTACGCAGCAACAATGATTCTGTAGTTTCAAGTTGTGGTTGCATGAACGCATTGATTTTACCTGTAGGACATCAGTTAATGAACTTCAGTCATCCAGATACCTACTCAAAACCAAGAGTAAGTGATGTTGATTTTGAATCAATTCCCCTTGACATTAGTGTCCCATAATTAATTTAGCTATGGGTTCCCCATGCTAACATTATACTCGAAAAATTGTGCTGGTGCTGTTGCTGGTGCAGGTGTTTGTGCTGGTATTTGACCCAAAATGACAATTAATATACTTTCTAAGTCATCACCACAGAACCTTTTTGAGCAGTAAGATGTAGACAATGGGAAATACAGATGCTGATTTACAAAAAAAGACAAAAAGTGCTGGAGTAACTCAGCGGGTCAGGCAGCATCTTTGGAAAGGATCGGTCTATAAAAGGGTCCCGACCCACTACATCGCCCATCCATGTACTCCATAGGTCATAAGGTCATAAGGGATATGAGTAGAATTAGGCCATTTGGTCCATCAAGTCTACTCCGCATTCAATCATGACTGATCTATCTCTTCTTCATAACCCCATTCTCTTGCCTTCCCATAACCTCTAACACCTGCACAAATCAAGAATCTATCACTGCCTTAAAATATCCACCGACTTGGCCTCCATAGCCTTCTGTGGCAATTTCACAGATTCACCACCCTCTGACAAAATACATTTCTCCTCCTCCTTCCTATAACCACCCTCCTTCAAATTAGATTTCACCTCACCTCCTTCCTAATTTTGTAGCTATGACCTCTAGTTCTAGATTCTCCCACCAGTGGAAACATCCTTTCCACATCCACTCTATCCAAGCCTTTCACTATTCTGTATGTTTCAATGAGGTCCCCCCTCATTCATCTAAACTCCAGTGAGTACAGGCCCAGTGCCGATAAACGCTCATCATATGTTAACCAACTCATTCCTGGGATAATCCTTGTAAACCTCTGGACCTTCTCCAGAGCCAGCAGATATGGTGCTCAAATATTCAATATGCAGCCTTATAGAGCCTCAACATTACATCCCAGTTTTTGTATACAAGCCCTCTTGAAATAAATGCTAGCATTGAGTTTGTATTCTTTATTACCAATTCGACTTGCAGATTAATTTTTTGGGAATCCTGCACCCAGCACTCCCAAGTCCCTCTGCACCTCCAATTTCTGGATTCTCACCTCATTTAGAAAGTAGTCTACGCCTTCCTTCCTACTACAAAAATGCATGACCACACTTTGCTACACTTTATTCAATCTGCCACTTCCCTTCCCTTCTGCAGAGTCACTGCTTTCTCCACATTACCTGCTCCTCCACCTATTTTCGTATCATCCGCAAACTTTGCCACAAAGCCTTCAATCCCCTTGTCCAAATCATTAATATACAACATGAAGAGTAGTGGCCTCAGCACCGACCCTTGAGGAACTCCACTAGTCACTGGCAGCCAATCACAAAGAAAAAGCCTTTATTGCCACTCTTTGCCTTCTGCCATCCAGCCAACCTGCTATCCACACTAGTATCTGTCCTTTGATACCATGAGCTCTCATCCTCCTCAGCAGCCTAACGTGTGGAACCTTATTAAAGGCTTTCTGAAAATCTAAGTAAACAATATCTACTGACACTCCTTTGTCCTGCTATTTACTTCTTCAAATAATTCACCTCATGGATTTTCCCCGGGTGCACCGGTTTCCTCCAACATCTCAAAGACATGCAAATTTGTAAATTTCAAGTTTGCAAATTGTTCCTAGCATGTAGGATAGAACGAGTGTACAGGTGGTCACTGGTGCATGGATTTGGTAGGTCGAAGGGCTGGTGTCAATGCTGTATTTCTAAATTAAATCGATTAAAAAAAAACCAGATGTTTATAGCTACCCATATCATACCACTCGACATACATTTACTATAACTCTTTCATTTCATTGAATAATCATCCTAACACCACAAATAATTAAAGGATTGGAATATATACCGTATACAGTCATTGATGAATCATTTAATTAGAATTATAACTCGAGTGAAAAATACTTAAATTGTTTGGGGTAATTTCCATAAAGTCTAATTTCCGTACGTCAGGACATTACTAATTCAGGAAGTCCCTAAGTGTTATTGTTCATCCTGTGTGGAGTTGTAAACTGCATTAATCAATGATTAATGTAAATCTAGATGAAATTAACAGATCAATTGAAATGAGTGAATATGAAGAAAGAATACATTTCATGTCATACCTAACGAATCATTTCAAATATCAATAATAGAATCAATCTTAAACTGATGTTCTTGTACTAATATATATAAATAAATAAATAAAACAAAAGCAAGTTGAGATAGTTGATTAAAGTATCTTAATATATTTGTTAATTAACATTTAAACTAATATCGAGATGATTAATATGATCATTAGTGTACATTGGGCTAAGAGATTGAACCCTTCTGACTATAAATGAGCCTGCGATATTGAACAGAGTACAATTAGGTTTTGCACAGGAATATTTTTAGAGGTTACCAGAATTCATTGGTCCATTCCAGCTTTCTAAATTGAAGCACATTTATCTGCAGAAACAAGGAACTGCAGATGTTGATTTCCAAATTATGGCACAAAGTGCTGTTGTAACTCAGCGTGTCAGGCAGCATCTCAGGGGCAAATGGAGAGGCGGCATTTCAGGTCTGAAGAAGGTTCCCAAGCTGAAATGTCACCTGATAACAGTTGGGAAGAAACTGTCCCTGAATTTGGAAACACACCTTCAGATCCAGGGACAGTTTCTTCCCAGCTGTTATCAGGCAACTGAACCACACCATCAACAACTAGAGAGTGGTACTGAGCTACTATCTACGACATTTAATACTCATAGACTGTCTTTAAATGGAATTTATTTGTCTTTATCTTGCACTAAACATTATTCCCTTCACCATGTACCTGTACACTGTGGATGGCTCGATTGTAAACATGTATAGGCTGGCAGGATAGCACACAACAAAAGCTTTTCACTTACATGTGACAATAAACTAAGCTAACTAACTAACTCTCCGTGTTTTCCTAAGATGATGCCTGATCCGTTGGGTAACTCCGGCACTTTGTATCATCCCATTAGGCTGTACTGTGGTTTTGATGTGCTATCTTGAAGTAAAGAAATAACAGTTTCAGGAGCAGTTGGAATAATCACTGGATAAATTTGAATTATACGCTTCATTTATGCAATCAATGTTGTAAATAGTGCAGTGGCTATATTGTGCACTGTTCAGTTATTAGTATTGAAAATAATGAAGAGTCATTTTCACTTGGACAATTGATATCAATGGCAACATTCGATCAGCTATGATGCTATACAAAACTATCTGATAATCATTTATTCGCACATATTGGTCCAGAATTTCCAGCAGCAGTGATACAGATGATTTAAACAGTAATTTTGGCTGCCAGTAGCAATATTTCTGTTTGGACTTAGAGTAAATAAGCAGAGGATTGAGAATGGGACTGTGAGCCAACATACACTCAGTGAGCCAAATGGCTACTTGTTATGCCATTAGGATATATGAAATATGAAAATGTTTGTCCATATTTTCAATTGGTATATTCTGCTGTGAAGACATAGGAAACAAAAGTAAAATGCTGTCTGACATCAGGATTGCACGTATGGGCGATGTGTTGTGTCGGGACCCTTTTACATTTATCGAGGATCAAATAGATCAGTTAAGCAGCAAAATTATTAAGAAAACAGCACTGGAGTAACTCAGTGGGTCAGACAGGGAAACAATGCAATTCCAACTGGCATGATTGTCCATATATTGCCATGCTAGCACAAATCTGTGGAACAAAGGATGCACAAAGTTCTTTTTCTTGAACATGATTTTCACATTATATTTATTAGTTTGCTCACTTCTAGACTACTCCCTGAAGATGGCCACACATGTAGAGAGAGTGGTAAAGAAGGCATTTGTTATGCTTGCTTTCAGGGGTGCCTAAGTTCATTAGTCATAGGAGCAAAATTAGGCCATTTGGCTAATCAAATCTACACTGCCATTCGATCATGGCTAATTTATCTGTCCCTCTCAAACCTTCTCTTAACCCTTGACACCCTTACTAATCAAGAATCTGCCATATTCACCTTAAAAATACCCAATGACCCAGCCTTCACAGCCATCTGTGGCAATGAATTCCACAGATTCACCATCCTCTGACGAAATAAATTCCTTCTCATCCCCTTTCCAAAGGTACGTCCTTTTATTCTGAGGTTGCACCCTCTAGTCCTGGACTCTCTCATTTGGGGAAACTAATGTCATAAGCTTAGTTTGTTTAGTTTAGTTTAGTTTATTATTATTGTCACGTGGTACAGTGAAAAGCTTTTGTTTGTATGCTATCCAGTAAAAAAGACTGTACATGAGTGCAACCAAGCCATCCACAGTGCAAAGGATAAAGGGTACAACATTTAGTGTAAAGATATTACATTGAAGCCCGATAAAGTCCAATTAAAGAAAGTTCAAAGGTCTCTTATAAGTCTATTCTTTCAACCAAAATTGTATATTTATCTGTGCTGAAGTGAAGGCCCTGTAGAGTAAACATACAAGAATTAATAGGTTTTTCTTGTATTTATAAATGTTCAGTTGACAAATTGTTGTTTTTATGCCACTTATTTTTAATTAACAAATCTAATTTCATCCTAACACATACGATGGGTTTCTTTGCTCCTGACATAATACTGTACCAAAATACCCCTGGGGGTTTATTTCACCCATCCCTTGTAATTTGTGACATTTTGCTGAACACAATATTTTTAAGGAACACATCCCCGATTTTAAAATGTAGGGATGTTTTTTTCAACTTTGTACAAAAGCTATTGTTTACTCACCATCATTTCAGGTTTACGTTAGATGATGAGAACAGGAAATGGCTTTTTGTAAAGTAGTTTAAATGAACAACAATCAATTCCTGACTGTATTAACACATCATAGCAAGGAGACTACAAATGGCATACATGGATGGTACCAGGCAGAATGCTAATTGTGTCTGCAAAATGGCTGGAGAACATGGTAGCTTTGCATGAATGGGTCAGGAGTGAGTTATTTGAATCTTTAATTATGAACAAAATTATAGAACCAAATAGCTTGTATAATCAGCTGAGTAGCACAATCAATCCTTCTGTTCGCATGGTGGGATTCAAGTTTGTTAAAAAAGTTCCAATATGCAGTGCTGTCTCTTATTTATTCATTCTATCACACTTATCTCCTGCATAGACTGTGAACTGTGAAGTAGATTTGGTGCAGCTGGTAGAGCCGCTAAAGAGACTCAGGTTTGATTGTGATCTCAGGTGCTGACTTTGTGGATTTTGCATGTTCTCCCTGTGACCTCATAGGTTTCCTTTGGGTGTTCTGGTTTCCTCCCACATCCCAAAGTTGTGTGGGTTTATACATTGAATTCTGTAAGTTGTCCCCAGTGTTTAGAGAATGGATGGGAAAGTGGGATAACATAGAATTAGTGTGAGTGGGTGATCGATGAACAGTGTGGACTCAGTGGGATGAAGGGACTGTTTCCATGCTGAATCATTCAATCAGTCAATTTATTTGCACTTGAACATATTGGATTGTTAAGGTTCAGTTCCAACATGAACATTGGAAGGAAGTACTGCAAAAGTCATGCCCAAACCTATAACCTTAAATGAATGAAGAGCCAGTTGTTTTCTCTTATTGACGTGATCTATCCAGCTTAATTATCTTGCATTTTCAGTTTCAAGGCGATGAATACAAAATTCACTAAAGTCTCCCCTTGTAACTTATGCTACTCTCCAAATTAAAACAAAGCACTAGAGTAACTGATTGGGTCAGGCGGCATCTGTGGAAGGTTTAGATTGGTGATGTTTCAGTTTGGGACCTATCCTCAGGCAATCTGAGGAGGGATCCCGATCTGAAAAAGCCTGAGCAACAGTATTGGCTTGAAACGTTGCCTATCCATCCCTTCCACAGATGCTGCCTGACCTGCTGAGTTACTTTGATTTACCTGCTGAGTTACCAGGACTTTGTGTGTTACAGTATCTGAAGTTCCTTGTGCCTCTTCTCTCTGTAATATTGCATAATTTAGTTTAATTTAGTTTAGAGATACAGCGTGGAAACAGGCCCTTTGGCCTACCAAGTCCGCACCAACCAGTGATCACCCGTACTGTCAAGAGTTAAGAGTGTTTTATATATACATTTATATATATATAATAGGTCAGCACCTATATATATATATATATATATACACATGTACACACGCATACATACGTACACACAAAAAAAACAATAGTGTTGCAATAATAATAATAATAATAATAATAATAATAATAACAATAGTCTATTGTAGTTCAGTGTTTAATAGCCTGATGGCTGCAGGGAAGAAGCAGTTCCTGAACCTGGATGTCACAGCTTTCAGGCTCCTGTACCTTCTTCCCGATGGCAGAGGTGAAATGAGTGTGTGGCAAGGATGGTGTGGGTCTGATGATGCTGGCTGCCTTTTTGAGGCAGCGACTCTGATAAATCCCTTCACATTAGGGACAATAAACAGAAGCTAATTAACCTACAGACCTGCATGCTGTGGAATGCGGGAGGAAACCGGACCACCCAGAGATCACATGTTCATAGGGATGTTCAAACTTTGTACAGACAGGTCCCCTAGTCAGGATCGAACCGGGGTCTCTGGCGCTGTGAGGCAGCAATTTTACCGCTGCGCCACCGTGCCGCCCACAGTATTTTTCTTCCTAATTCTATCTAATTCGATCTGCCGACCACAATACTATAATTCTTGTCTCCTTGCTTAGAAGCTTATGTTACTTAATTAACTTCTGGAGAGCGCCACGAATACTCTTTTTCAGCTTTGATCTTGAATAACTTAATCTTTCTTAAATCTTTCCTCAACCATCAAAGCAAAAATCACTTCTCTACACTCCAAATCCTCTACCTCCCACCTTAACTGACCTTTCTAATCCTTCCCAAACAGAGTTCCTTTGATTTCACAAGCTTTCCGATTGTGATGAGTGGTGCCCAGCTTAAGTGTCTGAAGATGATTCACACTCCAAGTGACTGTTCAATCCCAGTGAGAAACTCAACCAACACTATGTTTATAATATCATTTGGCTTCCAGCCAGCGGAAAGATGCTAACTTTGTTTGTATCCTGACTGGCCGACACCCTATTTCATCTGTCCTGGACAGAATGAGACATTTGGACAGGAAGGATTTGGAGAAGTGTAGAGCCAAATGAAGAACAGGGATTGTTCAAAATGAACAACACCAAGAGTGCTTGATTGTCATACAGTATGTACCAACAATGGAACAATGACATTCTTATGATAAACACTTATGAAACTTATGAAATAAGCGCAAGTCATGTAGCCCTTAATGCAGGCCAATAAAACGTTTAAATGAATATCATATTGTCACAGAGTCGTAGAGTCATACAGCATGGAAACAAGCCCTTTGTTCCAACTTGCCCAAGCCAGCTACCCTGCCTGCATTCGTCCCATATCCCTCCAAACCTATCCTATCCATGGACCTGTCTAAATGTTTCTTAAATTTAGCGATAGTAATAAATGCTTCTTAAACATCATGATAGTAATCATATCTCATTTCTGTTCCTGATAAAGGCAATCATACAGAATTTATTTCTAAATAAAGCAGGGTTTTCATCACCCACAAGGTTTTTTCTAATCCTTCCTTTAATTTAGTTTAGACAATAGAGAATAGACAATAGACAGAGGTGCAGGAGTAGGCCATTCGGCCCTTCGAGACAGCATCGCCATTCAATGTGATCATGGCTGATCATCCAAAATCAATACCCTATTCCTGCCTTCATCCCATATCCCTGACTCCACTATGTTTAAGAGCCCTATCTAGCTCTCTCTTGAAAGTATCTAGAGAACTGGCCTCCCCCGCCATCTGAGGCAGAGAATTCTACACTCACAACTCGCTGTGAAAAAGTATTTCCTCGTTTCCTTTCTAAATGACTTACCCCTTATTCTTAAACTGTGGCCCCTGGTTCTGGACTCCCCCAACATCAAGAACATGTTTCCTGCCTCTAGCATGTCCCAACCCTTAATAATCTTACAAAAGATCTCCTGTCATCCTTCTAAATTCCAGGCTATACAAGCCCAGCTGCTCCATTCTCTCAGCATATGATAGTTTGGTTTAGTTTAGTTTAATTTAGTTCAGAGATACAAGCCTTTCAACCCAGAGTCTGTGCCAACCAAAGATTACCCATGCACTAGTTCTGTAATCCCAGTTTCCGATCCTACACAAATAACAGAAGCATTTTTTTTTGTTTTTTTTGTTTTTTTTGTTTATTTTTGTTAGAAGTAAGTACAATAGTGTGGTACTTGAGTACCTAATACATAAATACATATTTCCATTCTTGTACAACTTTGTATTTTTAATTTAATAATAAAAGAACAGTGAGAGAAAAAAGAAATAAAGAGTGTCGGAATAGACAAGCGAGTAGAAACAGATAGCAAAAGAAATCAAGGACAGAAATGAGAAGCTAAAAAGATTGAAAGAAAAGGAGAAAGTAGAGAAAAGAGAGATTAGGAGAGATCTACCTATTTTGTATTTTTGCCCATCCGTCACCCGGTTCTAAACCATGTAATTTCTAAGGTTATGTTATGTTGCAGCATATGCTTGTAAAAAGTTGATAAAAGGAGACCAAGTCTTTAAGAATTGGTCTAGTTTGCCTAGCAGGATGAATCTCAATTCTTCAAGATGTAGCGTTTCCGACATATTTGAAATCCACATTTTGAATGTTGGCGTGGTTGCGTTTTTCCAAAATTTGAGTATAAGTTTTTTTGCTGTTATTAAACCGTAATTAAGAAAAGCTTCTTGGAATATAGTTAGTTTACTTCCCTCTTCCATTGATCCAAAGATAATCAGTTCTGTATTGGGGTTCAATTTTGTGTTAAATAGTTTTGTAAAAATTCCAAAAATTTCATTCCAAAATTTATGCAGTTTCGTACAAGAGACAAAGGAATGTGCTATAGTGGCATTTTGAGTTAGACATTTGTCACAGATGGGTGAAACATTTGAAAATATTTTATTCAGTCTAGTTTTCGAATAATATAATCTATGTAAAATTTTTAATTGAATTAGGTTATGTCTTACATTAATTGAACATTTATTTACATGTAATAGATATTTTTCCCATCTATTAACAGAAGCAAATTAACCTACAAACCTGCACACCTTTGGAATGTGGGGGGGGGGAAACCAGAGCACCCGGAGAAAACCCATGTGGTTACAGCGAGAACATGGAAACACAGCATAGTAGCACCTATAGTCAGGATCCAATCCGCGTCTCTGGTGCTGTGAGGCATTAACACAACCACTTTTAATTACCTTAAATCTGTAGAGAAATAATTTGACAACAAGATATTTCTCAGGGACTGAATTGAGAACCTGCTTGGCCAGTATAATTTAGTCAACTAGTTCATATGCCACTAATCTAAAATATAGGCTCCTCCAACTCAAATAATGTTAGCACCTCATATTGAACTTGGGTAACTTCCAACCCAACTGTATCAAAGTTGAATTCTCCAATTTTAGGTAACCAACAACCCCCTCCTTCCTCTTTTTTCTCCCCCCTGTTCCCTACCTAGATGCTCACCCATTTGTACCACAATTATAACACCACCCCCTCCCTCCCACATCCCCTCCCTCATATACTGCTTCCTCTAGCCTCACATTTCACATCCATTCTCTCCTCATCTCACAGCTTTTTTATCTTTGTCCACCCATCTGCCGACCAACCCTCACTGTATCCAGGCTTTTTTCCACCTCCACCACTCTTCCAGCTTTCTCACCGCTTACGGCACTCAGTCTAAAGAAGGGTCTCAGCCCGAAACATCTCCTACCCATGTTCTCCATAGATGCTGCCTGACCGGCTGAGTTACTCCAGCACTTTGTGATTTTGGATCAAGATTCCACCATCTGCAGTTCCTTGTGTTTGCTTCAAATTCAATTCAATGATACTTTATTGTCACATGTAACTGGGTACCTAGGTGCTTGGTTCTGCACATGACCCATTAACTAGTTCATATGGGTATTATATTCAATTACTAATATATTCAATTACTAATAACATTTAAAAAAGTGACCTTAAAGGCTTAACATATATCAAAAGCAAAATGTCACTCAATAAAACCCTGTGGCTCCTCGTCGGGAAATTAAACTCCGGTCTACCCATTAAAATCATACACCAGACCTCACCCAGGTAGTACACAGGAATCACCATGTCTCTGGCATCGAGAAAGTTACATAAAATCAAAATCAAAGTCAAAGTCAAATTTATTCGTCACATGCACCAACCAAGGTACAGTGAAATTAATTTGCCGTGCAGCGATACAGTTGATTGAACACTTATCTTCTGTTCGCAGTGATGAACCAGGTCTTCATTGCACGTGGCAGCAGTTGCCCCCCCTACTGGATTCCCCCTACATTCTCCACAGCCCCCTGCCAGATCCCCCCTTCGATCTCTGTGGTTCTCTGCCTGGCCCACCCTTTGTTCTCAAATTATGTCTAATTCTGTTGTTTTTTTTCTGCCATCAATAGTAAAGCTCTCTTTATCTAAACCCACAGAGATCATGATAATGAAGATGTATACGGCCGCTGATCCTTATTCTATTTTCCGCTTCTTATTGCCTCTCAGCCTCTGCTAAGGCAGTTATCACTACTTTAAGGTGAGGATGCCGATTACACAAATCAAATGTTTGTGACGTCAAAGGCAAGTCACAAACCTTAGGATTCACTGACACTGACACCCATCATCCAACAAAGAATCAGCCTCTGGTCAACAATTGTCCGTCACCTGCTCACTACAAAAATGCTGATGTCTCCAGAATATAATGCCGTAGCTTTTCCGTCATTCCATCCAAAGTTTACACATTCTTCAAGCCGTCGCTGCTGCTGAATGTCGAGCCACTCTCTCTTCTCACCTCTCCAATTAGACAAGAGGTATAGAATTGTGAAAATGCACACCTCCAGATTCAGGGACAGTTTCATCCCAGCTGTTATCAGGCAACTGAACCATCTTACCAACAACTAGTGAGCAGTCCTGAGCTACTATCTACCTCATTGGAGACCCTCGGACTATCTTTGATCAGAACTTACTGTATTTTATGTTGCCTTAAACTTTATCATATATCTGTACACTGTGGATAGCTCGATTGTAATCATGTACTGTTTTTCATGCCGACTGGTTAGCACGCAACAAAAGCTTTTCACTGTACCTTGGTCCAAGTGACAATAAACTCAACTCAAACACAAACATTGATTTGAACCACTATAAACCAAAAATTCTTGGCCACTGAACATAATGCCATTATTCTGATATAAACATGTTATCTGTACACTAGAGATGCTTTTCACGATACTCTAGCCACAGCAGCATAATTTTATGTAACCACAGCAACGAATGGTAACAGGCAGATTTGATGAAAGTTGATGGGTATTAAATATAAAGACTGAATTGGGTCTGTCAGGGAAAGGAGCTAAGAAGACACCAGGATTTATACGTGAAGTGATTTGAGTTGATGGTTTATTAACAGGAAGAACAGCATTGTGAGATTTTATCAATTCCTTCCACATTTTACTTGTGAATGATGCAACTTCATTCAGCCTGGGGACCAGATGATCTAACTCATTAATAGATTTAATATAATTGCGGATGACAGATTGGACTGTCAGGATCTAATGGCCTCTTCAAAATTGGGATTGCTGTGAGGATATATAATTGAACTAGACTAAATATTCAAGGCTGTGCAAAATTCCAGCACGTTAAAAATCTCTGGTGAAATCAAGATCCCTGATCTAATACCACAAAGAGCCCTCCTTTCTAATTGAATTAGTATGAAGACGTATCAAGTCAATAGCTTGAGAATATTCGGTAGTTTCAGCCGAGTTCAATGGTGTTCATTAAACATTCAAAGAAGTCTGGTTCAAAATAGAACACAATTAAAAATCTCACTATCACTGCACATTGGCAGATTTTCACATGAACTAAATCATTCCTCTGAGGGGGTGTCCTACTTGGGCGACCTAATTGGCGAGTTTAGAAGAGTTCTAAAAAATGACATGTTGAAGACCTCCTTCGAGTATGGAGAAGACCTCCTTCGACTATGTTGAAGACCAGAATCGACCAGCTACGACTAGCTACGACTAACTTCGGGAAAATTGGACACCGAATAGTGGAGAGTGAAGACCACCTTCGATCTCCTGCAACCTCCCTTCATCTATGATGAAGATTATCTACGGTTACCTTCAACTACCCTCGATTACCTATGATTAATGTGCCAACCTACTATGACCTACTACGATTAAACCTACGAGTAAAAAAGTATCGATTTTTCCCATGGCGACCTTTTTTTACTCGCAGGCATTTTTTAACATACTGAAAAAAACGCCCCAATCTAGCTGAGGCCTCAAGTACGCAGAGACCTCTCTCGAGCATGAAGGAGAGTTACGAAGACCTCAACCATGCTGCGAGTATGAGTCAAGGGCAAACTCGCCAGAACTTACGGATTAGGTCGCTCAAGTGGGACAGGTCCTTTACTCCAAAGCATTTGATGTGGAGGAGCTCATTTTAAATGATAGTATGTGATAGAAACAGGACTTGATAAATTCTATCACCTAATGTATGCATACATTTTTACTGCAAGAAACTCATGTTAAAACAGTTTTGGTAAAATACTTCAAACATATTGAACACCTATTCATGTTCTCCAGAGATGCCGTCTGACTCATTGTTATTCCAGTACTTTATGCCTTTTTTTGTAAGCCAGCATCTGCAGTTCCTTGTATCCTTAAACATGTAAATATAGAGTTATAGAGTGCGAATCATACAGTGCGGGAACAGTTCCATCGGCCCAACTTGCCCACGCAGATCAACACTAGTCCCACCTGCCTGCATTTGGCTTTTATCCCTCTAAACCTAATCCTCTCTATGTCTAAGTGTTAAACGTTGTGATAGTACTGCTTCAACTATCTCTTCCTGCAGCTCGCTCATATGCCTACTACCCTTAGTGTAAAAAAGTTGTCCCTCGTATTCATATTAAATCTTTCCCCTCTCACCTTGAACCTATGTCCTCAGGTTCTCGGTCCCCCTACTCTGGGTTAAAGTCTCTGTGCATTTACCCTGTCATGACACAGGGTTTGCTTTGCATTGCCAATGGCAGACGGTAGCATGCTTAAAATGAAGGAGCAAACTTAACCACCCCGTTGCACACACTGCAGCTACCATAATCCCCCCTCTTCCACTTCACCCCCCACCACCTTGTAGCATCCAACTGCATTTTACCCGGATGCCATTTTTATGTTCGGACTAATTAAACTGAGAAATGTGATGACAAAACAAGAAGATACTCGAGGTGTACAAAATAATGAGAGGCACAGAGTCTCTTGCTCAGAGTAGGGGAATCAAGAAGCAGAGTACATAGGTTTAAGCTGAGGGGGAAAGATTTAATAAGAACCCGAGGAGTAACCTTTTCACACAAATGGTGATGGGTGTAGGGGGACGAGCTGCCAGAGGTACTTGAGGCACGGACAATCACAATGTTTAAGAAACATTTAGACAGGTACATGGACAGAACATGTTTAGAGGGATATGGGCCAAAGGCAGACAGGTGGGACTAGTGTAGATGGGGCATGTTGGTTGGTATGGGCAAGTTGCCGAGGGGCCTGTTTCAATGCTGTATGACTCTATGAGTCTATTACTCAAAGATATGGTAAAGGGCTAAATTGTTTAAGGAGACACAAGAGGTCGCAGACAGCTGAAGGTGAAATGAGATTGTTGGAGTTGGGGATTTTAACTTCCCCAATATTGACTGGGAAAATCATAGTGTGAAGTGTTTAAATGGGGTGCAATTCCTCAAAAAGTGTTCAGGAGAGTTTTTTCAAGCAGTATGTGGAGGCCCTCACACATGAGAGGGCAACGCTGGATCTAATATTGGGCAATTGGGAAGGGCAAGTTAATGAAGTGCTTGTGGTGAGCCTTTTGGGTCTGGTGACCACAGTTCGATTAGGTTTAAGATAGTTATGGATAGGGACAGAGAGGGCCCACGTGTTAAAATGCTCAACTTTGGCCAACTTTGAGCATATGAGAGAAGGTCTCACTCAAGTTGACTGGAGCAGGTTATGTGGAAAGTCAGTGGAATTCCCTGCCTTAGAGGGCGGTGGAGGCCGGTTCTCCGGATACATTCAAGAGAGAGCTAGATAGGGCTCTTAAAGATAGCGGAGTCAGGGGATATGGGGAGAAGCCAGGAACGGGGTATTGTTATTTGTGGGGAAAGGAACATCAGTGGGATGTTTTTAAAAGTGTGCTGACAAAAGCTCAGGATACGTACGTCTCCGTTAGAGTGAAGGGCAAAGCGGGCAAACGTAAGGAAGCTTGGCTGATGAGGAAAATTGAGGCATTGGCCAAAAATAAGAAGGATGCATTGGATAGGTATAGGCAGCTGGGCTCAAGAATAAGCCTGGAGGAGTTTCGGGAACTAAGGAGTAAACTGAAAAAAGGAGATCAGAAGGGCAAAAAGGAGCCAGAAGATATCTCTGGCGGGTAGCATTAAAGACAATCAGATTTTATAAATATATGGCAGAAAAGTGTAACTGGAGAGAGAGGGAGAGTGTGACCTCTCAGGAATCAAAATGGTCACCTCTGTGTGGAGCCACAGGAGATGGACAAGGTCTTCAATGAGTATTTCTCCTCTGTATGTAGAAAAACAGTAGGATAGAGGAACTTGGGCCAGTCAATGGAAGTGTCTTGAGAGCAGTCAGTGTTAACGTTGAAGAAGTACTGAAGGTACTATCGTGTATGAAGGTAGACAAATCTCTGGGGCCTGATCAGATATATCCAAGGACATTGTGGGAAACCAGGGAGGAAATGCGTGAGCCCTGGTTGAAATTTACGATTCATCCTTAAACACGGGAGAGGTACTGGAGGGTGGCAAATGTTGTGCCTCTTTTCAAGAAGGGCTGCAGGGAAAATGTTGGAAACTATAGGCTGGTAAGGTTAATATTTGTAGTTGGAAAGTTACTAGAGAGTATTCTGAGGGATAGTTTATACAGGCAATTGGACGGGCAAGGGCTAACTAGGGAAAGTCAGCATGGTTTTGTTTGTGGGAGGTCGTATCTCACCAATCTGATTGAGTTTTTTGTAGACTGTATCACTCTATGACTCTGCATTGATCTGGAGCATTAAACTAACCGCGGAAATAAATTAACGGGTCAAGCTGCATCCCTGGAGGGAAAGGAATTGTTAACATTACTGTCAAGGCCCTGCATTAGCATTGAGGTTGATAATAAAATCAGATGGTCAAATCTGAATAGAGGATTTACGAGCATGCTGTCAGAACTCAACGCCTCAGCTATAGGGATGGTTTGAACAGGCTAGAACTTTATATCTTGGAGCGCAGGAGGATGAAGGCTGATCTTATAGAGATGTATAATGTTTTGAGAGGATTGGTTCGGGTAAATGGCCTATCCACTGGCAGGAGTTGCGATGAGCAAGGCCAGTAGGAAAGTGAACTAGGTCTTACATTCAGCGCCCTCAATGTCGACTGTAGGAGGAGCCCCTGGGGCACAAAGTTGGCTGGGCCACTGGTCCCTCTCCTCTCACAGCCAACTTCCAAAAGAAACATCCTTTTGGAATGAAAAGTTTTTGTTTGCATGATATCCTGTCATGAAAAGACTATGCATCACAATCAAGCCATCCACTGTGCACAGATGAAGGATAAAAGGAATTGATTGTAAGCACAGGCAGATTGTTAGGCCCCAGGTCTCATAGAAACATAGAAACATAGAAACATAGAAATTAGGTGCAGGAGTAGGCCATTCGGCCCTTCGAGCCTGCACCGCCATTCAATATGATCATGGCTGATCATCCAACTCAGTATCCCGTACCTGCCTTCTCTCCATACCCTCTGATCCCCTTAGCCACAAGGGCCACATCTAACTCCCTCTTAAATATAGCCAATGAACTGGCCTCAACTACCCTCTGTGGCAGAGAGTTCCAGAGACCCACCACTCTCTGTGTGAAAAAATTCCTTCTCATCTCGGTCCTAAAGGATTTCCCCCTTATCCTTAAGCTGTGACCCCTTGTCCTGGACCTCCCCAACATCGGGAACAATCTTCCTGCATCTAGCCTGTCCAACCCCTTAAGAATCTTGTAAGTTTTTATAAGATCCCCTCTCAATCTCCTAAATTCTAGAGAGTATAAACCGAGTCTATGCAGTCTTTGTTCATAAGACAGTCCTGACATCCCAGGAATCAGTCTGGTGAACCTTCGCTGCACTCCCTCTATGGCAATAATGTCCTTCCTCAGATTTGGAGACCAGAACTGTACGCAATACTCCAGGTGTGGCCTCACCAAGACCCTATACAACTGAAGTAGAACCTCCCTGCTCCTATACTCAAATCCTTTTGCTATGAAAGCTAACATACCATTCGCTTTCTTCACTGCCTGCTGTACCTGCATGCCTACTTTCAATGACTGGTGTACCATGACACCCAGGTCGCGCTGCATCTCCCCTTTTCCTAATCGGCCACCATTTAGATAGTAGTCGGTTTTCCTATTTTTGCCACCAAAGTGGATAACCTCACATTTATCCACATTATACTGCATCTGCCAAACATTTGCCCACTCACCCAGCCTATCCAAGTCACATTGCATTCTCCTAGCATCCTCCTCACAGCTAACACTGCCCCCCAGCTTAGTGTCATCCGCAAACTTGGAGATATTGCCTTCAATTCCCTCATCCAGATCATTTATGTATATTGTAAATAGCTGGGGTCCCAGCACTGAGCCTTGCGGTACCCCACTAGTCACTGCCTGCCATTGTGAAAACGACCCGTTAACTCCTACTCTTTGCTTCCTGTTTTCCAGCCAGTTCTCTATCCATATCAATACTGAACCCCCAATGCCATATGCTTTAAGTTTATATACTAATCGCTTATGTGGGACCTTGTCGAAAGCCTTCTGGAAGTCCAGATACAGCACATCCACTGGTTCTCCCCCATCCACGCTACTAGTTACATCCTCGAAAAATTCCACAAGATTCGTCAGACATGATTTACCTTTCGTAAATCCATGCTGACTTTGTCCAATGATTTCACCACTTTCCAAATGTGCTGCTATCCCATCTTTAATAACTGACTCTAGCAGTTTCCCCACTACCGATGTTAGACTAACTGGTCTGTAATTCCCCGTTTTCTCTCTCCCCCCCTTCTTAAAAAGAGGGGTTACGTTTGCTACCCGCCAATCCTCAGGAACTACTCCAGAATCTAAAGAGTTTTGAAAGATTATCACTAATGCATCCACTATTTCCGGAGCTACTTCCTTAAGTACTCTGGGATGCAGCCTATCTGGCCCTGGGGATTTATCGGCCTTTAATCCATTTAATTTACCCAACACCACTTCCCGACTAACCTGGATTTCACTCAAGTACTCCTTTGACCTTCGGTCCCCTGCTATTTCCGGCAGATTATTTATGTCTTCCTTAGTGAAGACGGAACCAAAGTAATTATTCAATTGGTCCGCCATATCCTTGTTCCCCATGATCAACTCACCTGTTTCTGACTGCAAGGGACCTACATTTGTTTTAACTAATCTCTTTCTCTTCACATATCTATAAAAACTTTTGCAGTCAGTTTTTATGTTCCCTGCCAGTTTTCTTTCATAATCTATTTTTCCTTTCCTAATCAAGCCCTTTGTCCTTCTCTGCTGGTCTCTGAATTTCTCCCAGTCCTCTGGTATGCGGCTTTTTCTGGCTACTTTGTACGCATCATCCTTTGCTTTGATACTATCCCTGATTTCCCTTGTTATCCACGGATGCATTACCTTCCCTGATCTATTCTTTTGCCAAATTGGGATGAACAATTTTTGTAGTTCATCCATGAACTAAAATGTCTTCCATTGCGTATCCACCGTCAACCCTTTTAGAATTGATTGCCAGTCAATCTTGGCCAATTCACGTCTCATACCCTCAAAGTTACCTTTCCTTAAGTTCAGAACCATTGTTTCTGAATTAACAATGTCACTCTCCATCCTAATGAAGAACTCTACCATATTATGGTCACTCTTGCCCAAGGGGGCACGCACAATAAGACTGCTAACTAACCCTTCCTCATTACTCAATACCCAGTCTAAAATAGCCTGCTCTCTCGTTGGTTCCTCTACATGTTGATTTAGATAACTATCCCTCATACTTTCCAAAAAATCCTCTTCCTCAGCGCCCCTGCCAATTTGATTCACCCAATCTATATGTAGATTGAAGTCACCCATTATAACTGTTTTGCCTTTGTCGCACGCATTTCTAATTTCCTGTTTTATACCATCCCCAACTTCACTACTACTGTTAGGTGGCCTGTACACAACTCCCACTAGCGTTTTCTGCCCCTTAGTGTTTCGCAGCTCTACCCATACCGATTCCACATGCTCCAAGCTAATGTCCTTCCTTTCCATTGCGTTAATCTCCTCTCTAACCAGCAACGCTACCCCACCTCCTTTTCCTTTCTCTCTATCCCTCCTGAATATTGAATATCCCTGGATGTTCAGCTCCCAGTCTTGGTCACCCTGGAGCCATGTCTCCGTGATCCCAACTATATCATACTCATTAATAGCTATCTGCACGTTCAACTCATCCACCTTATTACGAATACTCCTTGCATTGAGACACAAGGCCTTCAGGCTTGTTTTTACTACGCTCTTACCCCTTATACAATTTTGTTGAGAAGTGGCCCTTGTTGATTTTTGCCCTGGTTTTGTCTGCCTGCCACTTTTACTTTTCACCTTGCTCCCTATTGCTTCCACTCTCGTTTTACACCCACCTGCCTCTCTGCTCTTGTACCCATCCCCCTGCCACATTAGTTTAAATCCTCCCCGACAGCACTAGCAAACACTCCCCCAAGGACATTGGTTCCATTCCAGCCCAGGTGCAGACCGTCCTGTTTGTACTGGTCCCACCTCCCCCAGAAATGGTTCCAGTGCCCTAAAAATTTGAATCCCTCCCCCTTGCACCATTTTTCAAGCCACGTATTCATTTGCAATATCCTCCTATTTCTACTCTGACTGGCCCGTGGTACTGGTAATAATCCAGAGATTATTACCTTTGAGGTCCTACTTTTGAGTCTATCTCCTAGCTCCCTAAATTCACCTTGTAGGACCTCATCCCTTTTTTTCCCTATATCGTTGGTGCCAATATGCACCACGACAACTGGCTGTTCACCCTTCCCCTCCAGAATGTGCTGCAGCCGTTCATCGGACACAGTAGGCCTCACTGATCGGATCTACCTATCTTTAGTTTAGTTTAATTCAGTTTGTTATTATCACATGTACCCAGGTACAGTGAAAAGCATTTTTTTTGCGTGCTATTCTGTCAGCCGAAAGACTACACATAATTACAATTAAGTTGTCCGCATGTGCAGATACAGGATAAAGGGAATAACGTTTATAGAAAGATAAAGTTCAGTCGAGTCCGATTAAAGAGAGGTGGATGGACTTCAATGAGGCAGAAGATAGGTCAATCATTTGTATCAGTCTGAATAGGGGTCCTGACTCAAAACGTCAGATATACATATTTGCCTGACCTGCTGAGTTACTGCTTATACATCTGTATTCCTTGTTTCTACAACTCAATCACTTTAGTTCAGTTTAGTTTAGAGGTTCAGCACGGAAACAGGTCCGTCTGCCCACCGAGTCTGCACCGACCAACGATCACCGCCTACTAACACTACCCCACACACAATAGGCACGATTTTACATTTGAACCAAGCCAATTAACCTGCAAACCTGTATGTCTTTGGAGTGTGGGAGGAAACCAGAGTACCTGGAGAAAACCCATGCAGTCACCTGGTTCTGGATCCCCCCATCATTGGGACCATTTTCCTGTATCTAGCTTGTCCAGTCCTTTTATAATGTTATACGTTCCTATAAGATCCCCTCTCATCCTTCTAAATTCCAGTGAATACAAGTCCACTCTTTCCAATCTTTCCTCATATGACAGTCCTGCCATCCCGGGGATTAACCTTGTGAACCTACGCTGCACTGCCTCAATAGCAAGGATGTTCTTCCTCAAATTAGAAGACCAAAACTGCACACAATATTTCAGATGTGGTCTCACCAGGGCCCTGTACAACTGCAGAAGGACCATTTTACTCCTATACTCAAATCCTCTCGTTATGAAGGCAGTTAGCTTTCTTAACTACTTGCTGTACCTGCATGTTTACTTTCATTGACTAGCGTACAAGGACACCCAGGTCATGTTGCACTTCCCTTTTTCCTAATCTGACACCATTGAGATTGACACCATCTGCCTTGTTCTTGGCGCCAAAGTGGATAACCTCACGTTTATCTACATTATACTGCATTTGCGATGCATTTGCCCACTCCCTCAACCTGTCCAAGTTACCCTGCAACCTCCTAGCACCTTCTTCGCAGTTCACACTGCCATCCAGGTTTGTGTCATCTGCAAAGTTGCTAGTGTTGCTAGTGTTTCTCCCCCCTTACTCCTTTAGTTAAACAATAAATCTTCATTTGGTATCATTGTGTTTACTGTAAGATGAATGTCTCTGAATTAATTGCCACATTCCAAATAGGCAATTTTGCATCGTATTAGACATAAAACATTTTTGAGAATGTCATTTTTTCCCCTCTTTTTCCTTGCGATCTCAGCACCTAATTGTTCACGTTTATAATATCTTGCAGAAACTACCATTTGTATTGTGTTGTTTGTTAACAGATTTGTGTGCAAGCACGCCAAAACAACGAGTTTAAATAATGAAATGCAATGAGCTCGTCGCTGTATTAGGTGCAATTTGTTTCTGTCAGATCCTGTCACAATAAAACCCAGGGTAAATGTCAGTAACAATATGCTAAAGTAATGCAAGCAATGGCAAATGTCAGTCTCAATGTGCCTGCTAAGAGAAGAGAGGAAATGTCAGGAAACTAAATTGAGAACTGGATGGTTTAATAGGTGTATGTACCCAGAGAGCTTTGCTAATCCATACGCCAAAATAAGAAAAGCGGAACGGATTCCAAATGAAACAAATTAGATTGTCCGTGCTGTAGCAAATGTGTTTGCAAAGCTAGTCTGGAATTAGAGTCCCAATTAATGGCCAAACAACGTATGAAAGTGTCAGATACATCGTGGTACATAAAGCTGCCATACACTTCAAAAGAATAAGGTCAAATTTGAGTAGAATTCATCCCAACTTGCTGGGGAATGCAAGGTTGGAAACCGCGGAGGCATTGCCCATGTTTTTCTAATCCTCTGAGACGCTAGGAAGTGCAGATGCTCGCTTGCAAAAATAAGACGCAAAGTGCCGGAGAGACTCGGTGGGTCAGGCAGCATCTCTGGAGAACATGGATGAATGATGTTTTGGGATCCTTTGAGCATTGAATTCTCCAATTCTTAGTAAACAGCCTACAAGCCACTATCACCCAACACTTTCCCCCCCCCCCCCCCCCCCTCTTACCCTTACCTTAGCTGGATTTGCACCCATTTCTCCCCTTCCCTCTGCCCCCTTCTACCTATATTCATTACTCTGGCTTCACAATACACCCCTCATATCCTTCTTATCTCATACTTTTTGTCTTTTCATCTCCACCTATTATTTGTCCTGCCCCTTCTCTCTGCCATAGATATACACACAATGCTGGAGTAACTCAGCAGGACAGGCAGCATCACTAGAGAAAAGTAGTGGATGACGTTTATGGTCGAGAACCTTCTACAGGAACAGTTTCTTCCCATCGGGCTATTGAACACTATAAACTCTTAATAAACTCCAAACTACGAACTGCCTTCGGTTGCACTCGGGACTTTGAGCTTTGTTTTGTTTCGCACTATATTGGGAATTTTTGTATGTATTGAATGTCTTTTTTATGTTTATTTATTATATTATCTATGGCATACTGCATTTACAAACCTGTTGTGCAGCTGCATATAAAAACATCATTGTTCCCTTTCGGTACATGTAGCAATAAAACACTCTTGACTTCCTTGACTACTGAAGGAAGTTCATGCTAAGTTAAATACATTTTCTGGTGGGATTATAGAGAGAGTTAATGGAAACTTGCAGTAAGCATTTGGCAAAGTACACAAAATGGATTGTTACCGAATAGAAGTTCACAGAATTAACTGGTAAATAAGAACTCGAACGCTTGCAGTAAGCATTTGGCAAAGTACACAAAATGGATTGTTACCAAATAGAAGTTCACGGAATTAAATGGTAAATAAGAACTCGAACGCTGGTTAGTCAGATTATAAATCTGATACTCTCTGAACTGAGATATCCAGTATCTAAGAATGGGCATGGCTGCAAAATTAACTTTGGCACAAAAAACACAAAGAAAGGCGGCGCAGCAGTAGAGTTGCTGCCTTACAGCACCAGAGCCCCGGGTTCGATCCTGACTACGGGGGCTATCTGGACAGAGTTTGTATGTTCTCCCTATGACTGCTGTAGATTCAGATAACAGAGAAGAGAACAGTAAAGAAAAACAGCTGGAAGGTTCTACAACAAATTGACCCAAATGTTCCATCAGTGGACTTTCTCCGGGTGCTCCGCTTTCCTCCCACACTCTAAAGACCTGCAGATTTGTAGGTTAAGGGGCTTTTGTAAAAAATGTAAATTGTCCTTAGTGTTAGTGTATCAGGTGATTGCTGGTCGGTGTGGATTCGGTGAGCCGCTGTGTCTGGAAATTAAACTAAACTAAACATACAATAATAATGGACAGATTATTAGTTTGTGCTGATGGAAAGAACAACATGGCATTCCTCAGGGATAAATGTTGAGATCACCTCTATGATTTGGTCCTGGTCCTGCTTCTTCTTTCATGTGGTGTGCATAGCCTAAAGTTGTAGGACAACTTGTTCTATTTGATCTTCCGTTTGTGTACGTTGAGTTGATTGCATTAGTCGAAACAGGGGGCAGGTTGCAATCTTCCACCCCAGTCCTGGTCCTGAATAGTATATTACTTGATCATTGTTCCTGGCTTTCATTTGGCCTTGGCATCCATCTCATTCATTTGTTCTTTGTACCTTTGCATTCTTCTAGTTTCCCTCTCCCCTGACTCTCAGACTGAGGAAGAATCTCGACCCGAAGCGTCACCTAATTCTGTTTCTCCAGAGATGCTGCCTGACCCGCTGAGTTACTCCAGCATTTTATGTCTATCTTCAGTGTCTGATTTCAAAATCTTTAGATGATGCAAAAATCTGTGAATGCGATAAATAGTGAGATGTATAAGGGCAAAGATGTGGCAGATGAAATCGAACAGCAAGTTGCAAAGTGACACATTATGGTCAAAGCAGATAATGTCATTAAACTATAATTTTCAAGAGATGCAGGACCAGAAAGGCAAGGAAGTTGATATCTATAAGTGGCAAGATAAGTTAAGTAAACCGTCAAAAAGTACATGGGAATCTGGGCTTTGTACGTAGAAGTATAATATAATAAAGTAGAGAGGCAACACTATTTGTTTTAATAAAAAACAGTTCAGCTGTAACTTGAATAATCTGTTCAATAGTGGGCACCGCACAATATGAAATATATGAAAACCTCTGAACACTGCAAAACACATTTCCTAAAATGGTCATAGGGATGAAGCATAGATTACAAGGATAGACTGTAGATTCAGATAACAGCTCTCCTTGGAGAGTGCGGCATGGTGGCACAGCGGTTGATTTGCTGCCTTACAGCAGTTCACGGTTCTGTCAGATAATCCGAGCCCCAGAAAAGGTCTTCTTAAACTCTGCAAATCAACAAGTTGATTCTATCATGCAGAGGGTGAGGTTCCCGAGACACGGGATGAATAAACAAATCTTTGCATTTATTAATAACCAAATAAGATTATTTTATCATTCCCAACATTAACAGGAACCATGGCTGCGTGGGCCAATCAGTCACTACTAAAATGCCTGAAGCAGAGTCTTGCTTGATTTTTAGCAAGCACCGACTGATGAGGCAGAATGGAGGAAAGGCATAAAAAAACATTCCCCCCCAGTGTAACGAGAGTGCATCAATCGCTACTGCCCCTGGGTCTGGCTCCCATGCAACATATTTTAGCAACTGGTGATTAAGTCTAGATGCAAACAAATCAATATCCGGCGTTCCATATCGAGCAATAACGTCGTTAAACACTTTGTGATTTAACATCCATTCTGTGTTGTCATTAAATTTACGTGACCTAGTGTCTGCCACCATGTTAAACCTACCTGGCAAATAGGTAGCTGAAATCCAAATCTTTCGTTCAATACACCAGCTCCAAATAAGGTTAGCCAAACTATCACAGGATACTGACTTGATTCCATCCATGTGATTAATATAAGCCACCGCTGTAGTGTTACCAATTTGCAGTTGAGCATGCAGGTTCTGCATATTCCCACAATAAGCCTTTAACCCATAGAATGCCCCCAGCATCTCCAGGTAGTTGATACCATATAAATGGATAAGTGGTAACTCGTGTCCCATCTGCCACCGCAACTAGAGATGATATTAGTAGCTCCCCATCCTTGAGCACTAGCATCAGTTTGTAGTGTAACTCAAGGTTTATTGACCAAAATGTCACTGGAGCAGTGCTGAATATTGGTCGTCCACCATTGTAACTCAAATATAGCTTCAGCCGGTAATAGCATAGGTCTGATAAAAATGACCTAAATGGTACTTGAGTGCTTGTTCCTTTGCACACTGCAAATTTTGATAATGTAAAGGCCCAAATTGTGCAGCTGGAAAAGCAGCCACTATTTTGCCAATTATACTAGCTACCTGGCGGATATATGGCTGTTCCATAACAATAAGGTTTTACAGGCTTCTATTAATTCCAATCTTTTGCCCCAGGGCAGAGTCACAGATATTTCAATAGAGTTAATGGTAAACCCTAATTAATCAATCACCCTAGTCGGTATCAATCTGGACTTAACTGAATGGCTGAGAAACCCCAATTTCTCAAATATGAGTTTTGTGGCTGAAACAGCTAAATTAGCCAAATACAGCATTTTTCCTATAATTAGAATGTCATCCAGATAGGCCATAACAATGTGCTCTTGAGCTCTGAGCAGACCGAGCACAGGCTTTAGTAATTTGGTGAATAACCTGGGAGCTGAAGTTAACCCATTAGGCAATGCTTTGAACTGCCATAGCTGTCCCATCCAGCTAAATTTCAAATATCTCTGGTTATCCCTGTGAATTGGAAGTGAATAATATGCTTCTTTGAGATCGATGCATGCCATAAAGCACCCCTTGGAAATCAGTTGTTGAGCAGTAAAGAAATTTTCCATTTTAAAATGTCTATACTGCATGTATGAGTTAAGTTGTGTTAAATCAAGGATGATCCGTCATCCTCCATCTTTCTTTTGCCTGGAGAATATATTGGAGACGCATTTATGATTTTCCTGACTTGATTTTTCAATTACCCCATTTCTGTGTAATGCATGAATTTCTGCTTGTATATCCAAACCTTCTTGTTTGGAATAAATATACGTCTGACCTGGTGTATGTTGTGTGGGTGGCAATGAATTAAGTAAAAACTCCATTTTGCACCCTTGTATACTGTGCAAAAGGGTTTGTATACAGTATAAACGGATCTGAGGTTATCCACCGCCATTCGTGAAAAACAAGTGCAATCTACCACCAACTGGTAACTGGTTCACACACTCCATGTTCCGGAAAGAACCAGCCCCACCTGCCTCCATGGTTACCGGTGGTCCGATATCAGGCCCAACGGGCCCTAATACAGGTTCTGTTTCCGTCCTTGTGCTTTGGAGGGTTGAACTGCTGGGGTGCGAAGAGTGCGCATTTTCCATGATGGCCAGCCCGGGCCTTGTCCTAAAAAAGACCTATGCCCAGGAAGATGAGGTTTTGAGCTGCCACTAGCTTCAATAAGCCGCTGCTTACTAATGGAGGCGTAGCGGTGTTGTCGCCGAAACTGTGAAGCTTTGCTCGTCGTAGGTGCTTTGATAAGCCCGACAGCTTTGCCTTCTTCATCCAGGTCTTTCTCCTGTTTGGGCAGGTCTTCCCTGAACAGAAGATTGGGCGGCTGTACATTACTAGATTTACACAGACCTGCAAACTTTGGGTTTAACGCAGGCCTGATGGCGCTCTTTCGGAAGCAGTTCATTTCAAAATGTGCATTGCACATTAATGCCAGGGCATCATGCTGGACGTCTGATGGTGGCCCACCATCAACAGATCTGGCAAAAGCCGCGATGCCTGAAGCCAGCAATTTTAAAATCCGTTGGAGTTTAATTTCTTGGGCCTTGATGCCACCTCCAATGTAGCCCCAAATGGAGCTGTTGACTGCTGGCACTTTTAAGGATGCACAGTTCGCAGGCGTATGGTATTTAGCAGCCGTTTCAACCATGATTTGCTCTTGTAACTGATGGGATGTGAGATAGTTGATACTGGAAGCCAGATCTTCTTGAAGAAGCTCCCCTGTCTGTGAAGGTATTGCAAACCTTGATGCCAGGGCAGGCAACTCCTGTGCGTGAGTCTCGCATATCTCGTGTATCCCAGTATGTCCTTCTGACATACCCCCGAAATATACTGACCCCTGGCACTCCCCTCATCAGAGTGGGAGGCACTAAGCAGCCCTGGACTAGGCGCTGCTGCAGGTATGAACATAGAAACATAGAAACATAGAAAATAGGTGCAGGAGTAGGCCATTCGGCCCTTCGGGCCTGCACCGCCATTCAATATGATCATGGCTGATCATCCAACTCAGTATCCTGTACCTGCCTTCTCTCCATACCCATTGATCCCTTTAGCCACATCTAACTCCCTCTTAAATATAGCTGGGAGGAATATATGTGAATATATGATGGGAGACCTGCGATATGTCTCTGTATCATGGAGCATATTATGATGGAGCATCCTCTCCATGAGATGCTTCATCTGGAATAAATGCCCGAAGACGTTATCCATAGTTGTAGGAGGGGAATCCTCCTGGCATGACTCGTCTGAGTACACAGGCCTCTCAGACTTGCGTTTGGCTTTGCCCCCTTTTGGAGTTGCCAAAGTGCTTTGAGCAAGCACCAATTCTGAAGTCGCTGACCGCACAATCAGCGACTCTGACGGCGAAACCGCCGGCCGCCGGCTACCCGCGCCTCTGCTGTCCTCCGTAGCCGGTTTCCCCGCAGCCCATCTTTTGTTCGCCTTGGACTTATCCATAACCAACGACCACTGTGAATAGAAAAGATATCCAAAAAACACGACCTCAGAATAAGTTAAAAAACTTACCTGTGAGGTTTTTAAACTTACCGCTGGACGAGCGACGCTCCTCCCAGCCAGTCGTGCGCCATGCGTTTGACGTATTGACGCGCATGCGGGCTGGCGGGTTTCTTCACGTAGTCATTCATGTGACTTTAAAGTAAAATTGGGATGTAATTACATACTGTCAATTTTATTAGATTTAATATGTCAGTCACTGTATCTAAACCTTTATGGGCTTGCCCCACTTAGGCGACTTTTTAAGCAAGTGCTGGAGACTCTGCGCTCGCCACATGGTCGCCACAAGTTCGCTGATGGTCTCTGGTGAGTCTCCTTCATGGTCGCGAGGAGTTCCCGCATTCTGGGAACTAGTCGCGGCCGCAGTATGGTCGCCGCAAGTTTTTCAACATGTTGAAACATTTTCTGCAACCAGTAATTGGTCGCCATGGAGAAAATCAATAATCCTGTAGTCGTAGGTGCAGTTGTAGTGGGATCACCATGTAGTTATGGGTAGTCAAGGTAGTCGTAGGTAGTTTAGTTAATCGGCTTTGCTCACCGGTCAATTTCATTGACTCATTGGGGGAAAAAAACGTAAGCAGGAGTTTTCAGAACCAAGGATAACCGACCGGTAATGTTAAATGTCCGCCGAACTTCACAGCTGTGCTTCTCTGGCTTATTAAAAGTTGACTGGCTTCACAAAAGTTGTCTCCACTCCTTCTCCCGCCTTCTCTCTCCCCTGTTTTAAAGGACTTACCATACACTGTGCTAGCTGTCTTAATTACAGGGCCAACCTTCCTGTTCATGTGTACCATGTGAATTTCAGGCAGCACTCCCCCGCTTGCCCTGGTCCCCACCTTTGCGATGTGTGTGTGTGTGTGTGTGTGTGTGTGTGTGTGTGTGTGTGTGTGTGTGTGTGTGTGTGTGTGTGTGTGTGTGTGTGTGTGTGTGTGTGTGTGTGTGTGTGTGTGCGCGTGTTTGTGCGTGTGTGTGTGCGTATGTGGGTGCGTGTGTGCGTGTGTGCGTGTGCGTGTGTGTTGCACTCTGACAGTCGCCGTTCCAGTTCCCCGTTTTCCAGGATACTGTCTGGCAGTCCGCAGACAGGGCGCAATTGAAACAGGGTGCAATATTGGAATAGGTGGTGAATGGGTCAGTTTCATATGGTAAAACACAAAGTGCCGGAGTACTCAATGGGTGAAGCTACATCTGTGGAGGGAATGGACAGACAATATTTTACTTCGGAGTCACGTGAGTGACTACGTGAAGAAGACCCCGCCTGGCGCTGGAACGGCATTACGTCGACGCTATCGGCAGAGGAAGAGCTGCAGAGCGCAGCTCCAGCACAGCGGTAAGGAAACGGCCCGCAGGTAAGTAAAATTATTTTACTTCCAGGGCGTTTTTCTTAAAACTCCGTAGGCTGGTAGGAAACCAGCAGGAGTTTAAATAAAAATAAAAAATAAAATGTTTTAAAAAGAAAATCGCGGGTAAAACGTGCGTCCCGGGGTGTAAAAAGTCGGGACAGCAGACTATTGCGGAGCAGGTTCCGATACCGGTGGCCGATTGAAATACCCGTTAGGGAGCCTTTAGTTGTTCCACAAACAACACTTGAAAACCCAGTGCCTAAAAGTAAAAAGAGGCTTGAAAGGCCTGAGGTTTCTAAAAGATCCTGTAAAGTAAGCCTAAAATTGGCTAAGTATGGATCTAATGGAGGAAATACTCCAAATTATATCAACCAAGGGTCTAAGTACCCAGAATATTCCCAGGCAGCCCCTGAGGGGGTTCCATATCGTGAATATGGTGCCAATTCGAATTGGGAATTTGAAACCCCAGTGCCTGGGTATGGACTGGAGGAAGTCTCCTTGAACGAGTTTCAGGAGTACCAGGGCTGTATGAGACAGACCCTGAAAGTGGTGTTTGTGGTCAGAAGTACCCACCACAATGCAAATCCAGGTGTGTCTGAGGGGCACAAAGTTACTATACCTGGTGGAGGCGGTGAGGCCATGGAAGGAACCTGGCGGCCAATGTTAATTATATGGTCTCTCACCTGCCTCAAGAAGCTGTTATGGTTGAAACAGCAGATTTGCATTTAAACATGTGCTCGCTTCGGCAGCACATATACTAAAATTTGAATAATACAGAATATAATGCATGAAGCATTCTAAAACACCTTTAAGTAGGTACCTGGTAAATCCGGGTTTTAGGCGCCAATGTCAGCAATTATGCGGGCGCAGGAATTACGATTAAAAGAATCCTCAAACTAATTGGCATCACTGTGTTTTAAGACAAGCTGGGAAGTTGTGGAATGACTAAAGTTCAGAATGAAACAAAATATGTTAGGTTTATTCTGCAAACTTATTTGAGTTAAATTATATAAATAGAAGATTGCCATTCGGCCTCTTTTACATCCAAAGATTTACAGGACAAGCAATGTTCAAACTCCTGGTTATTGATTCGGAGAAAATCTGTTTAAGCAAATTAAGTATGGATGAAGGGGAAGAAACTGTTGGTCTTATGAAACCCTTCAGTTGGCCAGTAGGCTGGTCATATGGAAAAGGGATTTGATTTGAGCCGAGGCAGGAGTATGATAAGGAAGAATTTCCAGCCAGCAAATCGTTTCTCGGCTTTTTGGCTAAGATTAAGCATGGTATCTGTTCTTATCAGTTTAAATCTGATACGTCCCTTATCTAGGGACCATATATTAAATAAAATAACGAATGTACACCCACATTTTTGGGTAAGGAGGTAATTTCGTCAAACAGTTGGGGAGGTACAAAACTTAATCCTATTTAAGAAGGATGTTTGGATGAACCTCAGATTGGTGGTAGACTCCAAATGTTGATAATGAAGAGGTATGGATCCATTGGGACACAATAACCTGATCATTCTTCATGTTATAGTCTTGGAATAATTCAAATTGACAAAGACGTGAGAATTTGTGTGAGGAAGGAGGTATTGAGAAACAGGAAAGGATCCACAACAATTGTATCAAATATTTTCCCCAGGCCATAGAAGATGGGGTTGTACAATCATGTTAGATCTCACACAATTAAATATATTGTCCAGTAAAAAATTTTAAAATGGACACATTCAACACTGCAATACAGCAGGTATCAACAGGTGGTTATGGCTGCAATAAATTGAAGAGATGCATATTTCGGTCCCAATTCACCATAATTTCATAGGTAATTAAGTTATGGATGAGACAGTTTGTGGTACTACAAGCTTTGCCTTTAAGGATTAAGCCAGCATTTGCACTGCCTTAGGCACAAAAGTACATCGTTATGGCTTATCTAGATGACATTTAATTGTCAATGCTAATCAGGAGCCAGGTGGAAAATTAGTCAGTAACTACAAGTTGTTTGAGAAGTTGGGTTCCTGATCCATCCAACAAATCTAAGTTACAGCAATCCCAAACCATTGAATATCTGGGGTTTGAGATTAACTCAGTTACCATGTTGGTAACTTTACCAATGGATAAGTGTTGGATTTGACAAATGTGTGTCAAGACCTGATTTACAAACCTTATCCCTCCATCCGAGAGGTTGCCAAGATTATTGGTAAATTGGCAGCAGTATTTCCAGACAGTAGAGTTTGGTCGTCTACATTACCAAAATCTTCAAAGGGCAAAAACTCAAGCGCTTATTCAGCGAGCAAGCCATTTGATAGGCCAATGCAATTGCCTAAGGAAGTTTTATCAGAATTACATTGATGGATTGAGAATGTTCCATAAGCTGCTTAGAACTTTTAGTTCATCAGCCAGTAGTGTTTTTGCAAAATGACGAAGTTCTCTCGGATGGGGGGGGGGGGGGGGGGTACGGATAATGAGACCAGCTGTAGAGGCAGATGGGCTGTCCAAGAGGATTTATTGTTCCAAACATATGGTATTAATTATTTGGAGCTCTTGGTAGCATTTTATGTATTAAAAGCTTATTGCCCTTCATTAAAGGATTTGCATGTCCAAGTACAAATAGATTATACCACAGCTGTGGCATATATTAATCACATGGGTGGTGTTAGATCAATATCATGTGATCATCTGGTAAACCAGATGTGCCAATGGTGTATGGCAAAAAATATTTGTCTTTCAGCTATTTATCTCTCGGGGAGAGACAATGTTGTGACAGATAAAGGTCACAAATATTTGAAGACAATACAGGATGGATGTTTAATCCACACAATTTCAAAATATTGTCAGTCGGTATGGAGTGCCGGACATTGATCTGTTTGCATCTAGATTGAATCACCAATTGCTCAAATACGTGTCTTGGGGAACACGATCCAGCGGCAGTAGCGGTGGATGTTTTCTCGCTACACTGGGGAATTTGTTATTTTATGATTTTCCCCATTCTGTCTCATTGGGCAATGTCTCAATAAAAAGCGCAAGACGCTGTCGAATGCAATTTTGGTGGTGTCAGATTGGCCCACGCAGTCATGATTCCCATTGATGCTAATATGATTATTGAACCATGTATGACAATTCCCAGTTGCGACAATCTGTTGACACAACCAGTAACAAAAGGAATTCATCCATTGCATGATCATATGTATTTGTTAATCTGCAGGTTCTGACCAGACCATTGCAAGAGTTTGTACTGTCGGACAGGACCATGGATGTTATAGTTGCAGCTTGGAGGAATAGCACTAAAACAATATAAGTCGCATATAAGGAAATGGGAAGTGTACACAGTCAAAGATATCTTATCATACTGCAAACATTTCAAATGTATTACAGTTCCTTGCTGGGTTACACTTGATGAGCATTTGAGTATAGTGCCATTAATTGTGCTCGTAGTGCATTGTCATCCTATTTAGGACAAATTTCAGATCGAGATTCATTGGGTCTCACCCATTAGTATCCCGACTCATGAAAGGAATTTCAATAAAATCATCCCAAGCCCATATATACAGGAATTTGGGATGTTAGCATTGTTCTCACTTTGTTTAAACAATGGACTCCAATTAATTCAATGTCTTTGCAGAAATTAACATTCAAGGTGGTAAAGTTAATGGCATTGGTATCAGCTCAAAAAGAGTACAAGCTTTGCAGTTGTACGGTTGGATTGCATGCATGTGACTGCAGATAACATTATGTTTTATGTTTATGACTTGATCAAACAAAGCAGACCAGGAAGAACTGGAATGAAGGTAATGTTTAAAGCATATCCTATTGATGAAACATTGTGTGTGGTTAAGCATTTAACTCAGTACATTGAGGTAACCAAAATCTCAGAGGTTCTGAGAAAGCGTTATTAATAACACACAAAAAGCCACATACAAAAGGTTCAGTTCAAACCATTTCTGGATGGTTTGTGTCTAGCAAGAATAGACACTGATGTGTTTAAATCTCACTCCACTAGGGCGGCAGCTACGTCCGTGGCAAAGGTACAGGACGTGCCACTCGATAAGATTTTAGAGGCCGCAGGGTGGTCTAGAGAAGAGATTTTCAAAGTTCTAGAATAAACCTGTTGTCACAGTGCCAGGATTTAGACACACAGTAATGGGTTCTCTTTAATGCTTGCTTTGTTTTATATTATCGATTTATATTATCGATTTATGTTACCATTGACAACATTTATCAATTTATTTTGTAATTTTAACCTAAGATAGAGGGGTTATTATTAAAAAGTTGTTCTTTTTATGATTAAAGGACTTATTACATAAATTGTAACAATGTCCTAAAATACTATTTACTCACTACTGTTTTGACTAAACAGAGAGTCGTATGAAATGAATTTACGACATGAAAAACACAGAGCTTCAAAATCTTCACGTAGTCACTCACGTGACTCCGAAGTAAAATAGTGAGATTAAACGAGAACTTACCAGTTCGAAGTTTGATCTTTATTTTATGAGGAGTTACGATGAGGGATTACGTGCCCTCCACTCCCAACCCTCATAATGTAAATGATCATCTGGTAGTTCTAGTCTATTTTGAGCCTTACTATTTTACTTCGGCTATTGGTTTCTGTGTTTTTCATGCCGCTGCTTTGAAGTATGCCGTTCCAGCGCCAGGCGGGGTCTTCTTCACGTAATCCCTCATCGTAACTCCTCATAAAATAAAGATCAAACTTCGAACTGGTAAGTTCTCGTTTAATCTCACTATTTTGTATCAGGACCTGACTTCAGTTCATAGGTTCATGGAGCGGAATTAGGCTATTCGGCACATCAAATCTGCTCCACTATTCAATTATGGTTGACCTATCTTTTCTTCTCAACCCCATTCTCCTGCCTTCTCCCCATAACCCCTGACACCCAAATGAATCAAGAATCTGTCAAACTCCGCATTCAAAATATCCATTAGCAGCCTCCACAGCCTGCTGTGGCAATGAATTAGAATTAGTAGCAGGGCGGACACAGGTGGAAAAGAGAGCTGGAGGTGATCAAATCCAGGCAAGTGGGTACAGCTGAGGGGGAGGGGGGTGTGATTGGCAGATGGGTGTGGTAGGTGACAAAAGCTGGAGATGTAGAGGTGACAAAAGGGTGTCAAATAAGGAGAGATTGTGAGGATTGAAATGTAAAACCAGAGGGCGGGATATGTGGGAAGGGGCCTGTTAGGTAGAAGGGGCAGTGGGTGGGGTCGTCTACCTATTGTAGTTTAATTTAGAGATACCAATTTCCCTCTGGGGATGAATAAAGTTCATCGTATCGTATCTTACCATGCAGCACGGAAACAGGCCCTTCAGCCCACCCAGTCCATGCAAACCAGCAATCCGTTACAAATTAGGCACAATTTACAATTTTTACGGAAGCCAATCAATCTACAACCTGTACATCTTTAGAGTGTGGGATGAAATTGGAGCACCCGGAGAAAACCCATGCAGTCACAGGGAGAACGAACATACTCCATGCAGACAGCATCCGTTATTAGGATGGAACCCGGGACCCTGGCACTGTAAGGCAGCAACTCTACCGCTGCGCTACCGTGCCGCCCGTTGTGGTAGAAATATAGTGTGTAGGTGGAAAGGGGGTAGATGGTCAGGAAACAGAGGGGATGGTAGTGTTAATTAAAATGGAAGAATTCAGTGATGGATAACCACGAAGCTTAAGAAAACAGAAGCTTAAGAATCTTTCATAATGAAACTGATTGATGGTCTATGTTTTTTAAATTATTCATAATATGCATTGCCGACACAATATGTAGAATCTATTTATACAGTGCAAAATAAAATAAACTCAGCATTCTGACAATGCATTGGAACTAAACTAAATATAATATTCTAAAGAATATTCAATCCTGTACATGGTTTCAATCAATTTATTGGATAATGGATATGTTCAGGGGCAGCACAATGGTACAGCAGTGGAGTTGCTGCCTTACAGCACCAGAGACCTGGGTTTGATCCTGACTACGGATGCTGTCTGTACAGAGTTTGTATGTTCTCCCTGTGACCACGTGGGTTTTCCACTAGCACCAACTTGCAGCAAGTTATTGCTATGCTAGTTCAGTAAACCCATTTGGGGGCAACTGGGTGACCATATTTAAAAACATACCATTTTAAATGCTTGTACATGTTAAATGTAGCTATGCTGTTGCCATGAAAATACATTCAGACAGTCAGAAAACTTGGACATGCTGAGAAAAAAAGACATGTCATACTTCAAGTGCTGTAAAATACCAGAAAAGATGACTGCTTTCTGTTCCACTTAAAATTCTGGATTTCAAATTTATACCAGTTTTAATTAAAAGCGAGGAAAAAGTTCTTTAGGCTTTGGGTGGTGAATCTGTGGAATTCATTGCCACAGATGGGTGTGGAGGCCGTCACTGGGTATTTTTAAAGCGGAGATCAACTGGATTAGTAAAGGAGTCAAAGGTTACGGGAGAAGGCAGGAGAATGGGGTTGATCGGGAGAAATACATCAGCCATGATCGAATGGTGGAGCAGACCCGATAGCCAAATTCTGTTGCTGTGTTTTAAGACATTATGAATATGATTGTAGAAAGCTTGCCACTCTTTAGCTTCATGGGAATTAGCACTTTTATAAGCCACAATACACATGGGTCCATGAGATCAGAAATTACCACATTAAAGAATGTCAGTTCAAACATTGCACAGATATGTGCGTAACGCACATACGACCTCATCCATATTTATTTATTTTTTCTTTTCTGGTCCCCAGCTGAAATAGAAAGCAAGCTCTATGCCAATATGATCAGGTACAGAAACAGATGAAATAATTCCTGGCAGGGATCAATTGTTCTTTGAGTTGTGCTGCAACAATGAAGTCGATTTTCCTGCAGACAGATTAATTGCTTATGGGAAGTGATTGCTGGAACTGGTTTCTTGACTGATAGTAAGCTCACTCCCTGAGAGTGCCAAGGCTATTAAAGTTAATCTAACTGAACAGTAGTTCAGTTAAACACAACCCCTGACGTTGTTACAACCTAAAGTAAAGCAATATCCCTATTCCCGCATTTGCAATGGTTCATTAATAGCAATTTGCTACGGATAATCTAATTTATATTGATACTCATTTTGATACTTATTTTTCACACTATTACTTAATGATGGCTATGTTTAGCCATGGAAATGTGCTCAGTCCTCCGCCATAGTCTCCTGGCATCTACTTGATTAAATGGAACCTCCAGCTTCATTTGGAATTCTCTCAACATTCCTGCCACAGGAGATGTTCCGGGTCAAGACCATTCTTCAGTCTCGACCTGAAACGTCTCCTCTGCCCTATTCTTTTCTTCCAGAGCTGCTGCCTGACCCGCTGAGTTATTCCAACATATTGTATCTATCTTCATCCCAAATTCTACACTCACCTCCCTGCGTCACCACATTCAGGGAACTTTGTACTTGTGCTCCTAGCTCCTGCTTCATGGACTCCCATGGCCCACTCCACTGATACCACAAACCAAACACGTCGACCCGTGAACGCACCGTCCCTCGCCTCACGCTGCCAAGTTCAGCCTCCATGCCCCAGGGCACCTCCTGTACTGAGTTCAGAACATCTTCAAGGGTGTGGAATGTAAGACCCCATGATGTTTAATCATCAACTTGAGTGGCTCCAGTTTCCTCCCACTGTCCAAAGACGTGTAGGTTTGTAGGTTATTTGACCAGTAAATGATCCCTAATGTGTAGGATAGATTACTGATCGGCGCGGACTGGGTGGCCCTAAGGGCCTGTTTCATATTGTATATTTAAAATTTAAAACTAAAACTAAAAATAATTACTATTGAGAAAATGTCTGTACCTGGAGCAGAGACTAGTTTCTTATGAGAATGTTTCTTTGACTTTACAAATGAAACCATAAAACTGATGTTAATGCTATTCTGATTAATGGTAGGTAGTCTATACTTTAGTGTCACACCCCACTGGATAGCAGATTAAACCTTACCAAATTCAATTTGATCAATTTTCAGTTAATTGCACATGGATTGTTTTCTTTAAATATCCAACATTTCTTAAATCTCAAAATACTTTAGGATTTAATTTGTTAGTACTTGATAAATCAATTACCATGCAACATCCAAAACAGGAAAGGTGATGATCTGCAGTAACCATGACAAAGACGGACATTTACTCTCCTTACAATTTTCTCAATTACATTTGTTTGTGACAATCAAGGTGTCAAGCAAATTAATACGTGTAGGAAGATAGTGCAGATGTTGGTTTACACCGAAGATAGACACAAAATGCTGGAGTAGCTCAGTGGGACAGGCAGCATCTCTGGATGGAAGGAATGGGTGACGCTTCAGGTCGAGACCCTTCCTCAGACTGAAAGTCACGGGAATGGTTATCCAGAGATGCTGCCTGTCCCACTGAGTTACTCCGGCATTTTGTGTCTATCTTAAGCGAATTAATATATTTTATTCAGTAAGGTAAAGACCTTAAAATCCATTTTGATTGTCAACATCTTTCCTGGTGGTTACATTTGACATTAAATGCCTGAAAGATTTAGCAAGCAAAGTGAAAACACTTACTAAAAAGAAAGAGTAGGGTTTTGTAGAGTATCAGTAAATGTCTCCCTATCTTTTACACTCCTCTCCCAAAAAAACACTTTAAAAACTGTTATAAATATCTGAGATAATACCAATCTAATCTAAATCAATTCATTGGATTTATGAATAAACTAGGTGCTTAACATTTTATGGTTGAAATGTTTAAAATGCTCCACAGAGTACACATTTAAAATAGAAAAAAAACTTAGTGTTTAAATTTAATTTGGTGCTATGTTAAACCATAGCTTTTATCAGTGTTCTTCACATTACACTTAATTTAAAACAGTTGACTTCATCACACAGAATATGCAGGAATTTAAATTAGACCACTTTAGGAGTGATACAGCAAATGTAATGTTTAGTTTATTAATGTCACCTGTACTGAGGTACGGTGAAAAGCTTTTGGTTGTTTACTGTCAATTCAAAGAAAAGTTCATTTCACCCTTCAAGGATTTCAATCTATCCGACCTTGGCATGAGCTTCCGCTCCTCAAAGTACATCTACTGCTTCTAAGCTATAGAGTATCAGGACCTGATATGCTGCATGTGAGTGCTGGGCAGAATTATTTTATATACAGGTCCACCAACGATTATCTAGTGACTGGTGGCCCGGCCCCTATTATAATCCAGACAAAATCCCCCCCCCCCCCCCCCCCCCACCGGTTCCCCCCCATAAATGTGGTGCCTAAACCGGGTTAGGTGGCTGATCACAACCTCATCGGGACACCCACGCTGATCGGTGGGTCAAATCTGTCGCCTGCGGCTGGGACTCTGGAACTCCGGCCAAGCCGGAGCCCGCAGGTCCGTTCCCATAGCCGACTTCCTTGGCCAGCTTTGTGGCTCTGGAGCCAAGGGTGCCGGAAAATGTGTGGTGGTCCCGTTTATGGTTTAGTTTCTATAGCCTCATCTGCTGAGCTCTGCCATTGGGATTTCTGAACTGAAATGAGAAAAATACAAGGGCATAATGAGAGGCAAGGACAACGTAAGTGTGGGGATCTGAATCTTACAAAGCACAAGAGATTATGGGATAAGGTGGACGTCAACTGTGAGATGGAGAATTAGATAGTTTCCCTCTCATGTGTGAAAGTCTTTGACTGAAAGCTTCAGTTCATGTCTCCTGCAGCTTCCAAAACCCAATTAAATGCAGTAAACTCGCCATTATTTCAGCACAGCAGTCGATCGCAGACTTCAATAACTGGATTGCCGTATTTGTTTCTGCAAATGTTGCAGTTCAGTGGGATGTATTCATTAGGAACACCAGCTGAATCTTAAATGATGACCCTGTATTAAAATGATTCTATGCACTGGCTGTTACTCGCCATAAAAAAATGAATCTCACGCAGAAAGTAGACTAAATGGTGTTTACATTTAGTTTAGTGATACAGGGCGGAAACAGATCCTTTTTTTGACCCACCGTATCCACGCCGACTAGTAACCCCTTACACTAGTTCGAGCTTACATACTAGGGGCAATTTACAGAAGCCAATTAACCTACAAACGGGCAGGTCTTTGGAATTTGGGAGGATACTGGACCACCCAGAGAAAACCCACACAGTCCCAGCGAAAACGCACAAACTCCGTAGAGACATCTTGCATAGTCAGGATCAAACCCGGTCCCAAAAGCATGCAAATGGGATTAGCTTAGATGGGGCATATTGGTTGCCATGGAGGAGTTAGGCTGAAGGATCTGTTTTCATGCTATATGACTCTACGACAAACCAAGATAATAAACTGATTTATAGGTGAGACAATGACTTATCTGTCTCCCAAGACCTTGAAAGTCTATAAATGGTCCAAAGTTTGTCCACTCCCACCTTACAGGGAACCCAGTAAAATATTAGTGAAATTAACACAAGGCAGAGTAACCTGAAATAATAAAATAAAATAAAACTTAATGAGTTTAAGTATTTATATCACAACAGATGGGTGTGAAAGAGTATGCAGAAAAAATGTATAAACAATTTAGTTTGGTTTTAGTTTGGTTTAGTTTAGTTTATTGTGAAATGCACTGAAGTACTATGAAAAACTTTTGTTTTGTGCTAATACATGATTACAATCGAGCTGCCCACAGTGTACAGATGCAGGGTGAAGGGAATAACGTGAATAATTTTTAGTGCAAGATAAAGTACAATAAATTAGAAGCAGAGAGATTCTTACAATAGTAACTCATTGCCAGGAAGGTTAATGATTCTATAGATACTGTATGTGACTTAACGGGAGAGGAATTGTTTTGGAAACCGGAAGAAGATGAAAAAATAAGTCAATACTTTCAGACATTCCATTTCTAAATAGCTATTATGTTCATGGTGTCCCCGGTCATTTATTCTGTCTCCACTTCTCAGAGAAAGGCTTAAGAATGGCCTCAAGAAATTTCATCCATCTCATAAACCAATAAACACTTCAATCTACGGATATCGTTTTATATAATTTCTTCCTATTGCTCTAGAATTTTTACTGCTAAGTAGTGCAGAGATGGTATGAAGCTTACCAAATGTAATATCATGTTATTGTTATCTATATACTTATAAGTCTTGTTTTCTTTCTGTGTGTGTGTGTGTGTGTGTGATTGTATTTTTGCCAAAACGGTACACAATAGCACGAACATTTTTGCAGAACCTTACTCAGCTTTTTCCCATCGTTGATATAATAAGTTTCCTTCAGATTTTATGTTATATTTCACAAGTTATTGATATTTAAAGGTTTAATAAAGCTAATGGAAAATAATAACTGCCTTTGAGAAGGAGACTCTTCCAGCAGCTTCCAGTGTTAATGTCACAATGTCATCTCACAGTCGTCCAATCACAATGGGATCTCATTTACACAAGCTGCCATGAAGATTCCGAAAACTGAAAATGACTTCACAATATGATTGATGCTGGCAATACACAAGCTATGAGAGTGTTTTTTACATTGTAAGCTAAGAGAATGTTTTTACATCGTTGTAAGGAGAGGGACCTAGTGGGGGAGATTAAAAAAGTTTTAAAGTAACATTTAAAAGATAGATTTCTTCAAATCTGCACTGGCAGTTAGGCAATTATGATGTCACAATGCCCTACTGACTACAATTTTTCTATCCCAGGACACTGAGTCCTTCGGAGAAAGAATCTGCCAGCCTAACCCAGCACAGCAAAGTTTAATGATTAGATTTGGATAACAAACGATGGCCTTGTCGGCGGAACCTGCATCACATTAATTCTTAGTGCAATTGCATTTTTTTTTTAAGTTTAAAATGAGGGAAGGGATTATTGTGTTGGGGAAAGGTTGCTTTTGGGGAATGGGTAAATCACAATGGAATCTCATTTAGCAGCAAATCTGGCGGGGGGGGGGGGGGTTGAGTGAGTGGTGGGAGGGGTTAGTATGTGGGGGATCTAGTGTGGGGGATTGGGGTTAGTGTGTGTGGGGGGTTACTGTGTGTGTGGGGTGGGCTGTTTATAATGTGTGTGTGGGGGGGTCATGTCACAATGGGAACCCGCAGCCGTGCCTGTACAGTTGGGGGCTATGGGTGAGAGGTGGAATATTGCGTTCAGGGACCAGCTCTCCCGCATTGGGAGATGGGGCCCAATGGGTCCCACTTGGTATAGTTTAATTACTAAAATTCTTAATAAACAGGAAAGGGTCCAGAACAGTTTCTATAGGATGTTGCATGGGCTGGGGTTGAAGGGAGAAGTTGGATAAACTGGGACATTTTTCTTAGGAGCATAGGAGGCTGAGAGGTGATTGATATGATCATTAGATCATAAGACAGAGGAGCAGGATGAGTTCATTCGGCACACAGATCATGGCTGATCTACTCTTCCATCTCAACACAATTCTCCTGCTTTCTCCCTGTAATCTTTGACACCCTGACTGATCAGCAATCTATGAATCTCTGTTTTAAAAATACCAGATAACTTAGCCTCCACAGCTATCTGTGGCAATGAATTCCACATATTCACCACTCTCTGGCTAAAGAAATTCCTCCTCATCATTATTCTAAAGGCACATCCTTTTATTCTGTGGCTGTGCCCTCGGGTCCTCGGCTCTCCTTCTACTGGAAACATCCTCTCCACGTCCTCTATACATCGGCCTTTCATTATTTGGTGTACAGGATCATGAGGGGTATGGATAAAGTGAACGCTCACAGTCTTTTTCCGGGGGGGTGGGGGAGGGTTCCAACATTAGGGGGCATAGGCTTAAGGTGAGAAGGGAGAGATTTGACTGGAACTTAGGAAGTGGAAATGGCTTAAAAATCTCTAAGATCGGATAGATGCACAGAGACGTTTAGCCAGAATAGGGGAATCGAGGACCAGAGGACATAGGTTTAAGGTGAAGGGGAAAAGATTTAATAGGAATCCGAGAGGTAACATTTTCACACAGAGGGTGGTGGGTGAATGGAACAAGCTGCCAGAGGAGGTAGTTGAGGCTGGGACTATCCCATTGTTTAAGGAACAGTTGGACAGGTACATGGATAGGACAGGTTTGGAGTGTTATGGACCAAGCGCAGGCAAGTGGGACTAGGGTAGCTGGGACATTGTTGGCTGGTCTGGGCGAGTTGGGCCGAAGGGCCTGTTTCAACACAGTATTAATCTATGACTCTACAACTCAAAATGGTCTTAGATTTATTAGACTTAATACTCAGCAAAGCTGAATAGGCTGACACCCTTTCTCATAGAATGAAAAATCCTGAGCTGTCCTGATTGCAATCTTTAAGACAAGGGAATTCATTGCCATAGGCTACAGCAATAAGGTGCCTATGCAATTATATTTGAATCTGCAATTTGGAATATGGAATATATGAAATATTGAATTCGGAAGAAACATCTTGACTGCGATCTGTAACATTATGATTCACGGCACCATACTGTAAGCAGATGTCAAAGACGCATTTTGAGGAGAAGCTGAAGCTGGATAAGTAAGAGAAAAAAACAGGTATATTAGGATATAAGCAAAACACAAGGTGCTGGAGGAACTCAAAAGGTCAGGAGACATCTGTGGAGGGAATAGACAGGCGATGATTCGCATCAGGAGACTCCGTTTTTAGTGTTTTTAGCTTTAGAGCAATGAAACATGCCCTTCGGCTCACTGAGTCTACGCTGACATGTAATCACACCATACACTAACACTATCCTACACAATAGAGACAATTTATAATTCTTAACAAAGCCAGTTAATCTACAAACCTTTATGTCTTTGAGTGTAGGAGGAAACCGGAGCACCCGGAGAACACTCACGCAGGTCATGGGGAGAACATGCGAACTCTGTACAGACAGACCCAGGATTGAACCTGGTTCTCTGGTGCTGTGTCCGCACCATGCCGCCCTTTTGCCAGGCCCGTATGAAGATTTTCAAAAAAGGGGTGGCATGACAGGATTACAAAAATTTGAATGTGAAATACTGTGCGTACTGCGCATATCACTAGCGCGAAGCGTGAAGTCCCACGATGCCGGGGCCCTGGAAGCTCAGAGGTTTTTGATGCTCTCTGAAGCATTCTGAGCCTTACTTAGGAGCATTTTTGCACTAAATCTATGGCCAATATTTCAGAAATTAACAGGAATCTGAGAGGTAGCTTTTTCACACAAAGGGTGGTGGGTGTATGGAACAAGCTGCCAGAGGAGGTAGTTAAGGCTGGGACCATCCTAATGCTTAAGAGACATTTGGCCAGGTACATGGATAGGACAGGTTTAGACGGATATGGGCCAAACGCGTGTGAGTGGGACTAGTGTAGATGGGACATGTTGGTCGGTGTGGGCAAGTTGGGCTGAAGGGCCTGTTTCCACACTGCATCATTCTATGACTAAAAAGTTAAGAAGAAAAATGCATGTAGATAAGTAGAGCCGATTTGAAAGAGGAATGAAATGTAAAGGCAGAGAGAGGTTTATGGGTGGAAAGGAACATAGGAAAGGAGGGGGGAAAGTGGGCTTGGGCAGATGGGTTTTGGGAAAATAGACACAAAGTGCTGGAGTAACTCTGTGGCCAGGCAGCATCTGCGGATAATATGAATAGGTGACGTTTCACAGAGTGCTGGAGTAACTCAGCGGGTCAGCCAACATCTCTGGAGAACATGGATAGGTGACATGTCACAGAGTGCTGGAGTAACTCAGTGGGTCATGCAGCATCCCTGGAGAAAAGGTATAGATGATATTTTGGGTCAAGACCCTTCCTCAGTAATATTCAGGATGTGACATGCATAGACATTCCTGAATGTTACCCAAACAATCATGAGCTACTTTGTTACGGTGCTTGCCTTCGCCTATAATGTCTGTGCTGCCTTGGGTGATGCAGGACAGGACACAGGCTTTGGGACATGGTGTGAAGCTGTTGCCGTCTGTTGCAGCCTGGTAAAAACCTGGATGGAGTGGATGTGGAGAGGGTGTTTCCACTAGTGAGAGAGTCTAGGACCAGTGGCCACAGCCTCGGAATTAAAAGACATTCCTTTAGGAAGGAGATGAGCAGGAATTTCTGAAGTCAGGGGGTGATGAACTGGGCAGAGGAATGGTTGATGGTTGATGGTTGATGGTTGATGGTTGATGGTTGCATGGTTCCTTGAAGGTCGTGTCGTGGGTATATCAGGTGGTCAAAACGTATTTTGGCACTTTGGCCTTCATCAATCAGAGTATTGAGTATAGAAGTTGGGAGGTCATGTTGCAGTTGTATAAGACGTTGGTGAGACCGCATTTAGAATATTGTGTTCAGTTCTGGGCACCATGTTATAGGAAAGAAATCAAACTGAAAAGAGTACAGAGATCCCCATCCTGAATCAGGGTTGTGTTGTCCGCAAACTTGAGAAGCTTGACAGAGGTGTCTGTGGAGGTGTGGCGAGAGTAGAGGGGAGAGTATGCAGTCTTGTGGTGCTCCTATGCTGAGCGTTTGCAGGTCCGAGATATGCTTTCTCATCTCACATGCTGCTTCCTGTCTGTCAGAAGGCTGGTGATCCACCGACAGAGGGGTTCAGGCACAGTCAACTCAGAAAGTTTGTAGCGTAGTAGCTCTGGCACAATGGTGTTGAATGCAGAGCTAAAATCAACAAACAAAATCCTCGCATAGGTCCCCTGGCGATCCAGCTGCTGGAGGATGAAGTGCAGGCCCAGATTGACTGTGTCATCCACAGATCTATTGGCCCAATATGCAAAATGCAGAGTGTCCAGCAGAGGGATTGTGATATTTTTCAGTTTGTCCAGCACAAGCCTTTCAATGGTCTTCACGACTACAGAGGTCAGTGCGACAAGCCTGTAGTCATTAAGACCAGTAATCCTTACCTTTTTGGGTACAGGGACAATAGTGGAGACTTTGAAGCAGGCAGGGACAGTACATCTTTGCAGGGACTGGTTAAACATTAGTAATTGGGTGTGAAGTGTTTGTTGGGGTGGGAAAGAGTCCATTCTTTTCATACTGGAGTCTTGCCTTAAGTAGCTGTGAAGTGGTGAATGGGAAGGAGAGGGTGCCTGGTCCATTCTTTGCAGACTGGGATCTGTCTGTGTTTGTTGGGGAGGGGGTACCAGGGTTACGTTTCTGATTTTCAAACCTGCAGTAAAACTCATTCAGGTTGTTCGTCAGCTGACGATTGTCCAAAGAGTGGGGGGGGGGGGAATCTCCTCATATAGCTGGTGATTTATGGCATGCCCTTCCAAACTGAAGAAGAGTCACTAGCTGAGAACTTGCTCCTCAACTTCTCAGAGTGGAGAACTTGAACTTCTCAACTTGGCAGCTCTGATTCCTCTTCTCAGCTCTTTATCGATTAGGCTATCTTTTAACTCTTTAACGATTAGGCTATCGGCTTGACGCATATTTGCCCCCCCCCCACCCTGCTCTCGAAATGGAAATGCTACATCTATATATAATGATCCCATTAAAATGTATATTTATGTCTCAAACTATGGAATTCATATTTTTCAGTATTGCTGTCATGGAAAAGAAAGCAGTTCCAATTGTTTGATATTATTTGATATTGTTTAAAATTATTCATATAGAGGAGAAAATATAATAGCTCTAAAACCTACCTTAATTTTGCAATCTCACTAAAGATAATCCCCCTTTCCCTCTACCCTCCCCATCTCTCTCTCCGCTCCCTTCCCCTCTCTCTCCCCCTCCCACATCCCCCCCTTTCTCGCGGTGGGGGGCAAAGATGAAGGTGGCGCGGGCCCAGCAGGGGCCCAGCGGGCAGGGGGTGATGAAGGTGGCGTGGGCTCAGCGGGGGTCCAGTGGGGGTGGCGTGGGCCCAGCGGGGTCCCGTGGGGGTGTCGTGGGGGGAAGACGGCTTGGGCCCCGGTGGCGGGGGGAGGCGAGGGGAGCGGGCCCCGCTGCAGCGTCTGGTGTTGGGGCTACAGCAGCTGGGTTCAGATTCAACCACTCCTGCCCGGCGACGGGTGAACGGTCTCCTGGTCGCCAGGCTGGCTGTTGGTGAGGCTCCGACGCCGCGGATGGAGACGCTGGACTGGGCGGGCAGACACCGCACCCCGCACCCCTCCCCCCCGGGGCCGGAGAAATGGGCACTCCCTTATCCCGCGGGCCAGATTAGACCCCCTCATGGGTAGTTTGAATCGAGGATAAAACACAGACTCCCCCTCCAGCAACGCAATATTCCACTACTTACCTGGAGTAGACGACACGAGGCATCGAGCTCAATGTGTGGAGAGCAAATGGCAGTCTGATCCCGCCCGGGCCCACTGCGCACGCGCGGAGAGACGGCGTAATTTTACGTCGCTTCCCCAACTGCGCAGGTGCGGATGGTCGCATTTTATCTCCCAAATCATCCAGCGGCCAGAACCAGAATTTCGGGCACTTTTCCGACAAAGTGGAAACTATTATTTTTTTTCCGAATTCTTTTTTTTTTCCCCTCAGGATTTTTTCTTACTCTGGGGGAAAGAAAGGGGGGTGCGGTCGCACCCAATGCACCCCCCCCCCCTTCAGACGGCCATGCTTTTGCAGTTTGCATGTCCTGCACATGTTGCCTGCCCCTCTGAGTTTCTCCAATACTTTGTATTTTGCTCAAGATTCCAACGTCTGCAGTTCCTTGTGTCCCGTCTGAAGAGGGGTCTTGACCCAAATGTCACCTGTCCATTTTCTTCCACAGTTGTTGCCTGACCCGCTAATTTCCTCCAGCACTTGCGGTTTCCTCAAGATTCCAACATCTGCAGTTCCTTGTGTTTTTATATTAGGAGAAAGGCAGGTTTAAGAATGAGATGAGGCAATTCTTGAATATAAATGTCACATAATCTAGTTGTACTGAATAACTTCGACACTCAATGAAACTCACTGTTACAAAGCTTTATTGCTATTAATAGCTTGGAGATCTCTTCCATGTCTCTGTCAGTGCTTTCATTGCCTCATGTTGCTAATTAATTGTACAGTTATTATACATTGCTCTTCTTTATTGGATTGGCCAGATGTTTACACATTCAAACATCTGTGTTGGGGAAATGGTTCACTTTGCCAGCCCAGAACTTGTGAAATATTTATTAGCGCATCATACTGACTGCCATTTCCTGTTGCTAATTCTAAACTAACTCTTAAAAGTTTTAAGCAATGAACTTAACATGGCACATTAACATCATGATATATTTCTGACTCATATTGCAAAGTTAACTACTCCGTTTTACTTTGGAGTCACGTGAGTGACTACGTGAAGAGCCCGCCAGCCCGCATGCGCGTCAATATCGTCTAACGCATGGCGCAGCGACTGGCTGGCAGGCGCGCTGCTCCTCCAACGGGTACGTTTAAAAAGACCCTACAGGTAAGTTTCACTTATTCAGAGGTCATCTTTGTTCTGACAAATTTGTTTACAGAACGGTGAATTTCTAAAACTTAATGGAAAAGTCCAGGGCTAAGTCCAAACGGGCCGGGCAGAAGATGGTTATGGAGGACTGCGGGTGTTCGGGTAGCCAGCGGCGGTCAATTTCACCACCCGGGTCGCTGACAGTGCGGTCAGCGACCTCCGACTTAGTACCTCTCGAATCCGCGGTGGTTCCCCAGAAAGGGGGTAAATCCAAAAGTAAGATGGATAGCCCTGTGGACTCGGATGTCAGGCCAAGAGGGCTCGCCTCCTACAGTGGATAGCGTCCTAGGACGTTTATCCCGGATGGAGCATCTAATGGAAAAGATGCCCATCATGACATGCTCCAACAGACGGAGTTATGTCAGCTTGGGTCTCCTTGGAAGCCCACGGCTGCGCCTGGTTCAGGGCTGCACAATGTCTCCTTCTCCACGGAGGAGAGTGTAAGGAGACAGTACTGGGCTGACTCCGAATTCGGCGGGATGACTGAAGATCATACTAGTGTGCATGGGGTGCATGAAGCACAGGATTTGCCGGCCATAGCCTCCAGATTCCCTATACCATCACAAGCAGGGGAGCCATTACAGGAAGAGCTGGCTGCTAGTATCAATCACCTCACCTCCCACTAGCTACATGAACAGGTGATGACAGACACAACCGCCAAATATAAGGCACTGGCTAACTGTGCTTCGTTGAATGTACCAGCTGTAAATAACTCAATTTGGGGTTATATCGGAGGGGGCATTAGATATAAAAATCCAGATCCCAAAAATCCCAAGACATAAAAATCCAGAAAATCCTCAAATTACTGGCTTTGGGCATAACGCTGTTTGCCAGGCCCGTGGATGGAGGACCATTGTCGGATGAGCAACAGGATGCTCTGGCACTAATGTGCAATGCACATTTTTAGATTAATTGTTTTCGAAAAAGTGCCATCCGACCGGCCCTAAACCCCAAGCAAGCAACATCCAGCCGCCAAATCTCCTCTTCAGAGAGAACCTACCTAAACAGGTCAAGGACCTGGATCAAGAGGCGAAGGCTGCCGGGCTGATGAAGGCGCCGTCAACTAGCAAAATCTTTCAATTCCGCTGGCAGCACCCCTATGCATCCACCAGCAGAAAATGGTTTCCTGAGGCTGGTGAAAGCTTGAAGACTGGATATTCAGGACAGAGGTCTTTTTTAGGCCAAGGCCCAGACCGGCCTTCTTGGAAGATGCACCATCCCCGAATTCCTGCACCTCTACCCCCCGAAACACGGGGACGGAAGTAATAACCTCGAAACCACTGGTAACCATGGAGGTAAGTGGGTCTGGTTCCTTCCGGAACATGGGGTGGGTGGACCATTTACAAGTTGGTGGGAGATTACACTTGTTTTTGGATGCATGTTCAATAACATCTGATCCATTTACAGTATAGAGGGGTTCCAAATTGAGTTCCTTTCCAATTCATTACCACCCACACAGCATGAACCAAATCGTACGTTCATTCTTTCACAGCAAGAAAGTTTGGAGGTGCAAGCAGAAATACAGAAGTTACATCTAAAAGGGGTAATTGAGAGGTTGGGCCATGACCCTCATGAATTTGTTTCCAATATACTTACGAGGAAAAAGAAAAATGGAGGATGCCGTATTATCCTTGATTTGACTCAGCTTAACGCTTTTGTGCGGTATAAACATTTTAAAATGGAAACCTGTGTTACTGCCAAACAACTGATTTCCAAAGGATGCTTTATGGCATGCATCGATCTCAAAGATGCATACTATTCGGCACACATTCACAGGGATCACCGGAGGTATTTGAAGTTTAACTGGATGGGGCAACTGTGGCAGTTTAAGGTTTTGCCTAATGGGTTAACACCAGCCCCCAGATTATTTACCAAAATATTAAAACCAGCTCTTGCGCTTCTCAGAGCTCAAAAATACATTGTTATGGCATATTTGCTTGATATCCTAATCATAGGAAAAACTCTGTAATTAGCTAAATTAGCTGTTTCAGCTACTAAACTCTGGTTTGAGAGATTGAGGTTTCTCATCCATCCAGATAAATCTAAGTTGATACCGTCCACGGTTATTGATTATTTGGGGTTTACTATTAACTCTGTTCACACGTCTGTGACTCTGCCCCGGGGCAAGAGATTAGAATTAATAGAAGCCTGTAACAACCTTGTTGTTGTTGAGCAACCATCTATTCGGCAAGTGGCCTGGGTAATTGGCAAATTAGTGGCTTCATTTCCAGCCACACAGTTTGGAACTTTGCATTATCAAAATTTACAACATGCAAAGGAGCAAGCACTCAAAAATCACACAGGTCATTTCAACAGACCGAAGCGATTACCAGCCGATGCTATTTCTGAAATACAATGGTGGACGACCAACATTTGGCATTGCTCCAATAACATTTCAATTAGCAGTAATATTACAAACTGATGCTAGCGCTCAAGGATGGGGAGCAACTAATACCATCTCTAGTTGTGGTGGCAGATGGGATTTGCATGAGTCATCATTTCTTCAGTCACATGGTATTAATTATCTGGAGTTGTTGGGAGCATTCTATGGGCTCAAGGCATATTGTACTAATATGCATCATCTGCATGTTCATAGAAACATAGAAACATAGAAAATGGGTGCAGGAGTAGGCCATTCGGCCCTTCAAGCCTGCACTGCCATTCAAAATGATCATGGCTGATCATCCAACTCAGTATCCCGTACCTGCCTTCTCACCATACCCCCTGATCCCTTTAGCCACAAGGGCCACTTCTAACTCCCTCTTAAATATAGCCAATGAACTGGCCTCAACTACCTTCTGTGGAAGAGAATTCCAGAGATTCACCACTCTCTGTGTGAAAAATGTTTTTCTCATCTCGGTCCTAAAAAATTTCCCCCTTATCCTTAAACTGTGACCTCTTGTCCTGGACTCCCCCAACATCGGGAACAATCTTCCTGCATCTAGCCTGTCCAACCCCTTAAGAATTTTGTAAGTTTCTATAAGATCCCCCCTCAATCTTCAGATTGACAACATCACAGCGGTGGCATATATTAATCACATGGGTGGAATTAAGTCAATATCCTGTGATAATTTGGCTAACCTTATTTGGCACTGGTGTATTGTAAGAAACATTTGGATTTCAGCTACCTACCTACCAGGTAGGCTCAATACAGTGGCGGACACCAGGTCACGAAAATTTAATGACAACACCGAATGGATGTTGGACCATAAAGTGTCCACCGACATTGTTTCTCGGTATGAAATGCCGGATATTGATCTATTCGCATCCCGGCTTAATCACCAATTGCCAAAGTATGTTGCATGGGAGCCAGACCCTGGGGCAGTAGTGATGGATGCATTCTAGCTACACTGGGGAGGATTGTTTTTCTACGCATTCCCTCCCTTTTGCCTCATCAGTCAGGTCTTGCAAAAGATCCAACAAGACTCCACATCGGGTATTTTGGTAGTACCTGACTGGCCTACTCAGTCATCGTTCCCATTGATTCTGGGAATGGTATCTGAGCCTTGTATGACCATTCCCAAACGGCGTAATCTGTTGGGTCATCATGTAATGCGGGAGAGCCACCCATTACATGACCGGATAAATTTATTGATTTGCAGGCTCTGAGGAGACGTTTTCTGGGGTTCGGACTGATGGATCGAACTTTGGACATGATCACTGGAGAGATTTCACCAAAAAGCAGTACATCACCCATATTAGGAAATGGGAAACATTCTGCTTATGATCCAACATCACGTATAACATGGCACGTGTGACAGATGTTTTAGAATTCCTGTCCAGTCTATACTTTGATGATAGACTGAGTTACAGTGCCATCAATTGTGCCAGGAGTGCACTATCATCATATTTATTGCTTGGGTCGAAACACCACGCTGTCGGGTCTCACCCACTGGTATCGAGACTCATGAAGGGTACCTTTAACACCAATCCCCCCCCAGATCTAGATACTTGGAGGTTTGGGTTGTGAACATTGTTCTGACACTGCTTCGGCAGTGGGCTCCAGCTGCATCTCTGTCTCTGGCCAAATTAACTTTTAAAGTGGCCATGCTCATGGCGCTGGTTTCGGCGCACGGGTACAGTCGCCGCATAAACTGTGACTGAACACTATGGTAATAGCTACCAATAAAATAACTTTCTATGTGCATGGCCTAGTCAAACAGAGCAGACCAGGGGCTTCAGGTCTCAAATTGTAAGTTGTAGCATACCCCGTGGACCTTCGGCTGTGTGTGGTCACACATTTATTACAATATATCGAGGTCACAAAAAACCTCAGAGGCACTGAACTAGCAGTATTTGTTAGTCACAAACAACCTCACAAAAGAGTGTCAGTGCAGACCATCTCGAGGTGGTTAAGACAGGTGTTGGCTTGTGCACGTGTGGACACTGATATTTTTAAATATCACTCCACCAGGGCTGCAACAGCGCCGGCAGCAAGGGGTTTGGAAGTTTCTATGGATCACATCCTTGTGGCGGCATTATGGTCAAATGAGAGAGCCTTTCAGACATTCTATAACAAACCCATTGCCAGGCCAGGGGTGTTCGTTAATTCTATTATGAATTCTGTCTTATAATTTAACCCGAGTGTTAGGGGTCATTTTTGTTTCATATTTACTATTTCTTAATAAAGCATCAACATGCTTTAAATACATGTCATGTCTGCATGCATTATAATTTCACTCCTTCAATGGTCAACTAATGCAGTGTGTGCAGTCACGTGACTCCGAAGTAAAATAGTAAGATTAAACGAGAACTTACCAGTTTGAAGTTTGATCTTTATTTTATGAGGCATTACGTTGAGGGATTACGTGCCCTCCACTCCCAACCCTCTCTCATAAAGGTCAGCTGGTGGTCCTAGTTTTTAGATCTTACTATATTCAGTTCAACCACTGTTATCTGTGATTTCACACCGCTGCATTGAAGATTGACGCGCATGTGGGCTGGCGGGCCCTTCACGTAATCCCTCAACGTAACTCCTCATAAAATAAAGATCAAATTTCAAACTGGTAAGTTCTTGTTTAATCTTACTATTTCCTTCCCCTTTTAAAGGTATATTATGCAGTACACTTTAAATATATGAACAAGTCAAACTTTTCAACTTTGATTACATTCATCTTTTGATTTCTGCTTTGATATAGAATAGGTTGTAGGGAATTTTTGAATGGAGTTTTAATGATACAGCATGGAAATGGGCCCTTTGGCCCACCAAGTCCACGCTGACCATTGATCACCCGATCACATTAATTTTATGTTATCTCACTTTCTCACCCATCTGCGTTTCAGGGAAAAATGCTTAACCTATCCAACATCTCCTTATAACTCAAACCCTCCTGTCCCAGTAACATATTTGCAAATTGTTTTGCACGCTTTCCAGTTTAATTTCATCCTGCCCAGAGCACGGTGTCTATAACTGTGCGCAGCACTCTAAATATAGTCTTGTTAATCCTGGCTATATTGGACCAGCTAGGACTTCAAATTGGGGTTAAGCTTCAGGGTTGCTGGGAGATTTGGTCAAATTGGAATTGCTCTCTGCAGGGCTGGGACAAGCTGCGAAGAGGTGCCAGAATGTCTGGAGCTTAGATACAATTTGCAAGCAAAGAATGAGAAGCCATGCAAACCCTGTCAATCTGGTGCAAAATGCATAGAATGGATTGGATGGCTGCAAACCAGACATACACCTTGTAAATAGATGTAAATAATGTTCCAGAGTCTGACTTTGCTAGGTGTTGATTGGATGAAGTGTTGAGCCTTGTCTGAGTTTTCGGTTAATCATGGTAAATGTTTCCAAGTTTACTTCATCTCGAAGTCCGTTGTGAATACAATGTATTGAACTGTTTTATCATTGGGTTAGGGAAATGCCTGTTATGTATGGGGTTAATCGATACCTGTAATTGGGTGATTAAGAGACCACCCCCATGTGGTTCGGCCCTCAAGGTCCCGGGACATAAAAAAGTTTGCGACTACGAGGCTCAGCGTCGATCTTCTGGAAGAGCGCTCAGAACCGCGAACCCTTCTGGGGTGCCTCTCTCTGAGCGAGGCCCAGAGGGCTTGAACAGGCAGATGCAAGGATCAAATCCATGGTGGGATAGGTACAGTGTGTGATCTGTGACGCGCTTTTGGTAAAATAAAATTTAATTAATTCAAGTGCTTGATTCAGTATTTTTACTGAGACTGGGGGGAAGCTAAGAAACAGGCAATTATCAATCTTACAGTATGTCTTGTACAGCTGTAACATGACATTATAATTCCTGTACTGAGTGCCTTGGGGAAAGCTCTTATCAGTCCAGAGGCACCTGATGGCTGTAACAATGCAGTCGAATAGACTGGGACAATTTACTAAATCCAAATAACCAATAAACCAGCAAATCTTTGGAATGTGGAAAGAAACTGGAGCACCTGGAGAAAACCCACCTGGGAGAACATGCAAACTCTGTACAGACAGCACCCATAGTCAGGATCGAACCCGGGTCTCTGGCGCTGTGAGGAAGCAACTCTAATCCTGCACCACCATGCACTAATGGAGGAAATTGTCTGGAAATATTAATGGGCCTGTCCCACTTTCACGTCCTAATTCACGACCTCTGCCGAGTTTGCCTTTGCCTCATACTCGCAGCATGGTCGCCACAAGGTCGTAGAAGGTCGTAGGAGGTCGTAGGTAGGTCGTAAGTAGTTCATGATGCTAGTCGTGGGTACTCGTGGCATCAAGTAGGTCGGGGCGTTTTTCTAGCCTGATGAAAAATGTCCAAAAGTGAAAAATGGTTGTGAATTAGGTCGTGAAAGTGGGACAGGCCCTTAAGGAGTAAACGTTGTAATTACCGTCAAAGGGAAACATTTACCTACACTAATTCATGCAGCTTACTTTTGTTTTACTCTACAGTAATATGTTACCGGTTTCATTTAAATATTAATTTCCATGTCTGGTTTGTATGTTTTGAAATGTTATATCGATGTGCCTGAGCATGTGTTTCAGTCCTTCAAGAATTCTACATCCTTAGAGCTGAATTTGTTTTTGTATTAATTGGGAGAATTTCCAGTGTTTAGTCATAGAGTCATAGAGTGATGCAGCATGGAAACAGGCCCTTCGGCCCGACTTAACAACGCCGGCCAACATGCCCCAGCTACACTAGTCCCACCTGCCCACGTTTGGTCCATATCCCTCCAAACCTGTCCTATCCATGTACTTGTGTAACTGATTCGTAACTGTTGGGATAGTCCCTGCCTCAACAGCCTCCTCTGGCAGATTTTTCCATACACCCACCACCTTTTGTGTGAAAAAGTTACCCCTAAGATTCTTATTAAATCTGTTCCCCCTTCACCTTAAACCTATGTCATCTGGTCCTCGGTTCACTTACACTGGGCAAGAGTGTGCATCTACCCGATCTATTCCTCTCATAATTAGTCAAGATTTAAGATTGAGGACTTAATATAAAGACAGATAAGGGCTAGTACCATTCATGGATGATGCGATATCTATGAGCATTGTAATAAAATGCCTGACAGCAGTGAAATGTTAACACTGTTATTCTAATTCAAACTTACAGTAGTGAATGAGATACAAACAATTCAGAGAAAATTACTTTGCTGCTGCCTAATATTGACTGAGGTAGTGGCATAAGATTAAATTAAATGGTTGACCCTAATTGTAGGTACAGCTTATGTTCACTTTCTCTGCTTATTTTATTATGTAGTTAAACCCCTTTAATAGTTTATAAAACTTAATAAATCATGCAGTGAGAGTAAATACTCAGAGTATTTGTAATAGGATGCCGTGATGTATCAAATCACTAATGTAAACATTTGCAAATATTTACACTGGGATATTTTTTTCTCTCTTTTATGAAGTTAGACCATAGAACATAGAACAGTACAGCACAAGAACAGACCATTCAGCTCACATTTTCATTGCCAGACATGATGCCAAGCATTGTCTGTAGCTCAGATTTGAACCAAGGATCTTATTTCCACAATTCAGAGCTTTATGGCTACATTATCGTTTCACAAAGCTACATGGGGAAGATCAGTGACACTAAGATGGAAAACCATTATAACCATTATAGGACTCTGAGGGGCAACTGTTTTACACAATGGATGGTGGGTGTACGGAACGAGCTGTTGGAGGAGGTTGTTGAGGCAGGGACTATTGCAATGTTTGAAAAAACATTTGGATAGGTACATGGAAAGGATAGGTTTAGAGGGATATGGGCCAAATACAGACAGGTGGTATTCATGTAGATGGGGCATGTTGGTCGACGTGGGCAAATTGGTCCAAAAGGCCTGTTTCCATGCTATGTGACTCCATATGGCTGATCAAACAGGGACCTGAAAATCTGACAACTACTACTCAAAAATCCTGGTGTCCTTCCAACCTACCTGTTTAATCAGTCCTTTACATTCCGACATTGCCTTTTCTGCTTCATGCTACTTTCAGGGGCCCAGAGCACTCTGCAACAGAATCGTAATAGATATCTTCATTTAAAGATCAAAGATCAAATCCAGAATACAGAAAGTAGAAATAAAATGTTTTATCAGGAGGAAGGGCTGGAAGCAGAAATAGCGAAACCATCCTTTACTTTCAAGTGTGGACTTGATTGATTTTCAAGCTGATTTTGATATAAGCCCTGTCACAAGATTAAAAGGACAATACTTGACAGATAAAAGTATTTCACAAAAATATCAAATCACTTGATTTATTATTCACAGCAATTATTTTCACCTTTAAAGAAGGGCGCCACTAACCTGAAGCAATTGAAGATGAAGGTTTCCATCTTATGAGGGGAAATATGAGAGAAATCAATAGTTCAGTTATAGCCTGGTATCAGCGGCAATGCTGTAAGGCAAAACTTTTAAGATCGTTATCCTCATCTGTTCAAAGTTGTTCGAGTTGAGTTGCTTTACAATATCTCCGTGGATGTCACCACAGGGTGGTTACATGGGATTTTTTTGAGCCACTGCTTCCTGATGCTCAGAAGGGTAGCAAAAAGAGGAGGGCAATTGTAATAGGGGACTCCATAGTTAGGGGGTCAGATGGGCGATTCTGTGGACGCAGTCGGGCGACCCGGATGGTGGTTTGCCTCCCTGGTGCCAGGGTTTCGGATGTGTCGGAACGTGTCCAAATGATTCTGAAAAGGGAGGGGGAGGTGCCTGATGTTGTGGTACACATAGGTACCAATGACATAGGCAGAAAAAGAGAAGAGGTCCTGAAAGGAGAATTTAGGGAGTTGGGGGGAAAGTTAAGGATAAGGACCAAAAGAGTACCAATTTCAGGATTACTGCCTGTGCCACGTGACAGTGAGAGTAGGAATGGAATGAGGTGGAGGATAAATGCGTGGCTGAGGGACTGGTGCAGTGGGCAGGGGTTCAAGTTTCTTGATCACTGGGACCTTTTTTGGGGAAGGCATGATCTGTATAAAAAGGACGGGTTGCACTTGAATCCGAGGGGGACCAATATCCTGGCGGGGAGATTTGCAAAGGAGACTTTAAACTAGAAAGGCTGGGGGGAGGGACTCGGGTAGAGGGGGCTAGGGGACAGGGTGTGGGGCAAGAGGCAGAGAAGGGAAGCACTCGGACCCAAAATATAGGCGAGAAAGAGGAAAAAGATAATAAACAGAGAATAAGGGATGGTGGTTTCTAAAATGTGTATATTTTAATGCTAGGAGCATTGTAAGAAAGATGGATGAACTTAGAGCCTGGATTGACACCTGGAAATATGATGTTGTGGCAATCATTGAAACATGGTTGCTGGAGGGCTGTGATTGAAAACTAAATATTCCAGGATTTTGTTGTTTCAGGTGTGATAGAATTGGAGGGACCAGAGGTGGAGATGTTGCATTGCTTGGCAGAGAAGATATTACAGCAGTGCTTTGGCAGGATTGATTAGAGGGCTCATCTAGGGAGGCTATTTGGGTGGAACTGAAAAGTGGGAACGGTGTAGCAACACATTTAGGGGTGTATTATAGACCACCAAATGGGGAGCGAGAATTGGAAGAGCAAATATGTAAGGAGATAGCAGATATTATCAGTAAGCACAAGGTAGTGATTGTAGCTACGGAGAGGCCTAATGAACCATCGTGGCCTAAACATCCATCGGGCGAGAATGAAATGCTCGGAGAAGGAGAAAGAGGTGCAACGAACAGGCCTTGAACCTGGTGAGACGCAGGAGGAGCCCGGCCGGGAGCCACCCCACAGAGCCCAGTCCCTCCATGCACTAGAGTCTCCCAACCCCTGCAGAGTAGTTATTAAGATGGCTGATCCGTGGTCAGTTGCTGCTGGGACGCAAGTCGGGGCCTGATCAACCCCGGCTGGGTCGCCTGGGCGAGGTTGTCTGATGTTGTGAGACCCGAAACACCCGATGACTCCAGGTCACATCACTGAGGATGCGTCCCAGCGCATCTAGAAGATGTATATTTTTCACATTGTGGGAGATTTCAATTTTCCAAAAATAGACTGGGAAACACATTCGGTATATGGGCTGGATGGTTTGGAGTTTGTAAAATGTGTGTAGGATAGTTTTTTGCAGCAATACATAGAGGTATCGACCAGAGAAGGGGCAGTGCTGGATCTCCTGTTAGGAAATGAGGCAGGTCAGGTGACGGAGGTATGCGTAGGTGAGCACTTCGGGACCAGTGATCACAATACCATTTGTTTCAATATAATTACGGAGAGAGTCAGAACTGAACCTAGGGTTGAGATTTTTGATTGGAGAAAAGCTAACTTTGAGGGAATGCGTAAGCATTTAAAAGGAGTGAATTGGGACATTTTGTTTTATGGGAAGGATGTGGAAGAGAAATGGAGGACATTTAAAGGGGAAATTGTAAGAGTACAGAATCTTCATGTCCCTGTTTGGTTGAAAGGAAATAGTAAAAATTGGAAAGAGCCATGATTTTCAAGGGAAATTGGACACTTCGTTCGAAAAAAGAGAGATATCTACAATAATTATAGGAGGCATGCAGTAAATGAGGTGCTAGAGGAGTATAAAGAGTGTAAAAAGAATCTTAAGAAAGAAATTAGAAAGGCTAAAAGAAGATATGAGGTTGCTTTGGCAAGAAAGGTGAAAGTAAAAGTTTCTACAGCTATATTAATAGCAAAAGGATAACGAGGGATAAAATTGGACCATTAGAGTGGCAGAATGGACAGCTATCTGCAGAGCCAAAAGAGATGGGGGAGATATTGAACAATTTCTTTTTTTCGGTATTCACCAAGGAGAAGGATATTGAACTCTGAGAGGTAAGGTAAAAAAGTAGAGTAGCTATGGAAACTATGAGATTCAAAGAGGAGGAAATACTGACACTTTTGAAAAATATAAAAGTGGATAAGTCTCCAGGTCCTGACAGGATATCCCCTAGGACATTGAGGGAAGTTAGTGTAGAAATAGCAGGGGCTATGACAGAAATATTTCAAATGTCATTAGAAACGGGAATAGTGCCAGAGGATTGGCGTACTGCGCATGTTGTTCCATTGTTTAAAAAGGGTTCAAAGAATAAACCTAGCAATTATAGACCTGTTAGTTTGACGTCAGTGGTGGGCAAATTAATGGAAAGGATACTTAGAGATAATATATATAAGCATTTGGAGAAACAGGGTCTGATCAGGAACAGTCAACATGGATTTGTGCCTGGAAGGTCATGTTTGACAAACCTTCGTGAATTTTTTGAAGAGGTTACTAGGGAAATTGATGAGGGTAAAGCAGTGGATGTTGTCTATATGGATTTCAGTAAGGCCTTTGACAAGGTTCCCCATGGAAGGTTGGTTAAGAAGGTTAAATCTTTGGGTGTTAATGGCGGAGTAGCAAGATGGATTCAACAGTGGCTGGGAGTGAATGGGAGATGCCAGAGAGTAATGGTGGATGGCTGTTTGTCAGGTTGGAAGCCGGTGACCAGTGGGGTGCCTCAGGGATCTGTGTTGGGTCCACTGTTGTTTGTCATGTACATCAATGATCTGGATGATGGGGTGGAAAATTGGATAAGTAAGTATGCAGATGATACTAGGATAGGTGGTGTTGTGGATAATGAAGTAGATTTTCAAAGTCTACAGAGAGATTTGGGCCATTTGGAAAAGTGGGCTGAAAGATGGCAGATGGAGTTTAATGCTGATAAGTGTGAGGTGCTACATCTTGGCAGGACAAATCAAAATAGGACGTACATGGTAAATGGTAGGGAATTGAGGAATGCTGTGGAACAGAGGGATCTAGGAATAACTGTGCATAGTTCCCTGAAGGTGGAATCGCATGTAGATAGGGTGGTAAAGAAAGCTTTTGGTGTGCTGGCCTTTATAAATCAGAGCATTGAATATAGGACTAGGGAAGTAATGTTAAAATTGTACAAGGCATTGGTAAGACCAATTCTGGAGTATGGTGTACAATTTTGGTCGCCTAATTATAGGAAGGAGGTCAACAAAATAGAGAGAGTACAGAGGAGATTTACTAGAATGTTGCCTGGGTTTCAGCAACTAAGTTACAGAGAAAGGTTGAACAAGTTAGGTCTTTATTTTTTGGAGCGCAGAAGGTTAAGGGGGGACTTGATTGAGGTTTTTAAAATGATGAAAGGGATAGACAGAGTTGACGTGGATAAGCTTTTCCCATTGAGGGTAGGGAAGATTCAAACAAGAGGGCATGACATGAGAATTAAGGGACAGAAGTTTAGGGGTAACATGAGGGGGAACTTCTTTACTCAGAGAGTGGTGGCTGTGTGGAATGAGCTTCCAGCAGAAGTGGTGGAGGCAGGATCGATTTTAACATTTAAAAGTAAAGTGGATAGGTATATGGACGGGAAGGGAATGGAGGGGTATGGTCTGAGTGCAGGTAGATGGGACTAGGGGAAATAAATGTTTGGCACGGACTGGAAGGGCCGAGAGGGCCTGTTTCCGTGCTGTAATTGTTATATGTTATATGGTTATGTAATTCAACGCTGAAGTAAATAAGACAGAAAGTTATTAAATTAAATGATTGTCATTAACTGATTGGTCTATTTAACTTTACAATTCCTCTTACCTTAAACCTTTTTATTGTGTGCAGGTACATGAGTAGGAAAGGCTTAAGGGCCTGTTCCACTTACACGACCTTGGCTTGCAAATTACACTACCTTGTGGTCGCTTGAGGCTTACGGGCACCATATGGCCTCGCGTGGGCCGGTCCCACTTAGAAGCGCGGAGTTGTGCAGGGGTGATCCCGACATTGCGCGGGGCTCCGAAGATCTGACAGCGTCCGAAATCTTTGCGCGCCAACAGCCTGTCGGCACACAGGAGCATTGCGGTTGTACGCAACGTCTTGATGGTGTACGCAGCGTCTTGACAGCGTACGCAGCGTCTTGATGACATACGCCTAACGCGTATCGTTGCGCGATGACATCACCGCCCGCCGTGGCGTTGCATGATGACGTCACCGCCCGACGCCGTGCGACACCCAAATTCAGTCGGCCCGCCTCCTGCCCATCAGATTGGTAAGTATGACACAAATGACGCCACGCACGAACTCGCATGAACTCCACTTCTGTTTAGCCGTGCCAAATGCATGCAATCGCATGCAAGTGGGACAGGCCCTTTAGAGGGACACAAAGTACTGGAGTTACTAAGCTGGTCAGGTGGCATCGTGGGAGAAAAAGGATCCTTTTCCTCCAGAGATGCTGCCTGACCCGCTGAGTTACTCCAGCACTCTGTGTCCCTCTATGGTATAAACCAGCATCTGTAGTTATTTGTTTCTATATGAAGGGTTAGAGGGATATGGGCCCAACATGGATAAATGTGACTAAATTGGATGGGGCATATTGGTCAGCACAAACAATTTGGGCCGAAGGGTCTCTTTCCATGCTGTATGATTCTAAGACTCTGTTGTTACCTTCATTATTCATTAATTAATTCCTAATGCTATCACACAAAGATTTTGATCGATGTACATCAAATAGCACAATCTCTTACCATATCATTGACCATGTTATGGCTAACATGCTAGTTTTGGATTCGCAAAGATTATCTCTGGCCTGAGCAGACCATTACGGACATTTCACAGAGAGTTGATACCATCCTTGGAATGAATGGAACAAATTTCCAAAACAGAGAACAATGCAATTACATTATTCCAATATGTTTTTAATACCTCTGAGGAAGGATAAACATCTCATTATTCTTCTCTGAATAAATTGCTGAAATAGCGAGGAATTAGTCTATATTCATATGACAGGGGCGGCACAGTGGTGCAGTGATAGAGTTGCTGCCTTACAGTGCCAGAGACTGGGTGCAGTCTGTATGGATGTTCTCCCTTTCACTGCCTGGGTTTTCTACCAGGGTGCTCTGGTTTTCTCCCACAATCCAAAGATGCGCAGGTTTGTAGGTTAGTTGCCTTCGGTGCAATGTTCCCAGTGTGCAGGATAGAACTGGTGTATGGGTGATTGCTGCACGGTGTGGACACAGTGGGCCGAAGGGTCTGTTTCCACGCTGTATCTATAAATGAAACAAAACTAAACTGGACAGATAGGTCATCACCACCGTGGCATGTCTGAATCGTTCCATCCACTCTCCATGTCCATCCAGCCCTTGGCAAGTATAGAGAATGGGCTGATTAAATTAGCACTAATATGTTAATCAATAATGCAACCAACCTCATATCCATTGTACAGAAAGCTCTTTAAAACAGTGTGATAAAGCTATCCTGCAGTGTTGTTTAGTTTTGAGATGCAGCATGGAGACAGGCCATTCAGCCCATCAAGCCCACACCATCCATGGATCACCCGTTCACACTAGCTCTATGCCATCCCACTCTCTCATCTTACTTTAACAGGAGATAATTTATCTACAACATGTAAATCTCAGAAGCCAATTAATTTACAAACCTGCAAGTCTTTGGACTGTGGGAGGAAATAGGAGCATCAGGAGGAAACCAACACGGTCACAGGGAGAATGAGCAAACTCCTCACCGACAGCACCCAAAGTCAGGATCAAACCCGGCTCTCCGGCACTGTGAGGCAGCAGCTCTACCAGCTGTGCTATTGTGGCCCCCTGTCAAGTAGGAATTGTTGGAATTTGATCCAATCAAAAACTCCACATCCATTTGGCAAATTGCAGGTTTGTATGCCTGCTCAGAGGTTTGACTATGTAATTTAGATTTATGTGGCACTTCAATATTGCCAGTAAGATGTTGAAGTAAGGTCCAGTTTTTTTTCTTAGTGAAACATGAAAGGTGCTTTGGATTAAATGGTCCCAATTCCCTGGCAATATGCATTCATAAGTTCATAAATTCTAGGAGCACAATTAGGCCATTTGGCCCATCAAATCTACTCCACAATTTAATCATGGCTGATTTATCTTTCCCTCTCAACCCAATTCTCCTGCTTTCTCCCCATAACCTCTGACACTTGTACTAATCAAACCTGAGCCAATATCATCAAAACAGATGATCTGTAACTCAGCATTTGACATTGGGCATTGAAGGAATTATTTAGTTAAAAAAATCTTATTCTTTGTGTGCAGCGTGAAATATCCTTCTGTGTACTTTAGCTAGCTGAAGTCTATCACAAGGCTATTGCAAATCCAATATTATTCATCTCATCAAGAAGCACTGCCTGTTTTGTCATGGTTGGCAGTTGATATACACTGAATAAATAATACATTTCTAAATAGCTGGTCATGAGTTACAATGACTGACTTCACTCTGAAAGTCACTCTGATTTAAGGCATTTCTTGGTTGGGGCTTGATGTACTGGGACGCCATGGTTTAGTTTTTTGAAAAACAACACTGAAATAAGGCTATACATTAATAAAGTAAATAGTGCCAATGATTGCGAGTTCACATAATATTGTTCAGAGAATTTTTGGCTCCAGTGGTTTAGAACTGGAAACATTTGGAGTTCTTCCAACATAACGGCTACATTACATAGTTCACTGTTTGGATAGCGATACCCTATCTGCATGTCTACATATTTAGCAGAAATTGTATAATTCACCATATTGGAAAATATACCGGCACACCTGTGAACATCAGTGGCGCAGCGTTAGATCAGCTGCCTCACACACCATAGACCCAGGTTCGATTCTGACTACGGGTGCTGTCTGTGCAGAGTTTGTATTTTCTCCCTGTGACCATGTGGGTTTTCCCCAGGTGCTCTGATTTCCTCCCACATCCCAAAGATGGTGGGTTTTGTAGGTTAATGATCTCCTCTTAATAAATGCCCTTAATTGTAATGAGTGGATGAGAGAGTTGGATAACATAGATTGTGCACTATGTAAGACATGCAGGTTGGTAGGTTAATTGGCTTCTGTAAATGGTCCCTAGTGTGTAGGATGCAAAAATGGGATAACATCGAACTAGTGTGTGGGTGATTGATGGGCGGTGAGGACACAGTCGGTTGAAGTTTCCGCGCTTACTCTCTAAACTAAACAAACTATTTCAACTATACAGAGACTGGAGATTGCAATCTCAAACCCATCGTAACATTGAGTTGACATCAGCCATGATTAGATGCCGGAGAAGACTTGATGGGCTGAATGGCTTAATTCTGCGCCTATGTCTTATGATCTTATCATCATTGCTGCCAACCTCCCTTCCATTGCCTTCATGCTGTCCCTGCAAGGCCACCAGCATAATCAAGGATGAGTCTCACCCTGGTCAATCCTTCTTCTCCTCTCTCCCATCAGTCAAAAGGTATTGAAATGTGAAATGTACACCTCCAGATTCAGGGACAGTTTTCTCTCAGCTGATAACAAGAAAGCGGTTCCTATCCACCTCATTGGAGACCTTTGAACAATTTTAAATCGGACTTTAATGGACTTTATCTTGCAATGAACCCTTTATCATGTATCTGTACACTGGATGGCTCGATTGTAATCACGTATAGTCTTGCACCTGACTGGTTAGCACACAGTAAAGGCTTTTCACTGTACCTCGTTACACATAATAATAAATTAAACTAAACTAAACTAAACAAATGTGAACAGCATAGATCCAACTCAAATTAAAGTTTCAACATGTATAGACAGCCGACCTTTTATTAGAAGAGACCAATAGATACTTGAAGATTTGATTTGGTTGGAATAAGGCAGTGTATGGAGTTTCTAGGTTTTTTGGCAATTTGTAGATTGCTGGAGTAGTGAAGCAGAAGCGTTAAAGAAGGAACTGCAGATGCTGGAAAATCGAGGGTACACAAAAGGCTGGAGAAACTCAGCGGGTGCAGCAGCATCTAAGGAGCGAAGGAGATAGGCAACGTTTCGGGCCGAAACCCTTCTTCAGACTGATGGGAGGTGGGGGGGGGGCGGGGAGAAGAAAGGAAAAAGTAGGAGGAGGGGCCCTAGGGCTGGGGGAGGGGAGGAGACAGCAAGGGTTAACAGAATTAAGAAAATTCAATGTTCAAGCCCAGAGGATGCAGACTCCCCAAGCGGAATATGAGGTGCTGTTCCTCCAACTTGCGGTGTTGCTCACTCTGGCCGTGGAGGAGGCCCAGGCCAGAGAGGTTGGATACGGAATGAGAGGGGGACATCAAGTGCTGAGCCACCGGGAGGTTGGATTGGTTATTGCGGACCGAGCGGAGGTGTTCGGCGAAACGATCGCCAAGCCTCCGCTTGGTCTCACCGATATAGATCAGCTGGCATCTAGAGCAGCGGATGCAGTAGATGAGGTTGGAGGAGGTGCAGGTGAACCTCTTTCGGACCTGGAAGGACTGCTTGGGTCCCTGAAAGGAGTGGAGGGGGGAGGTAAAGGGACAAGTGTAGCATTTCTTGCGGTTGCATGGGAAAATCCCCGGGGAAGGGGTGGAGCGGGAGGGAAGGGTAGAATTGATAAGGGAGTTGCGAAGGGAGCGGTCTTTGCAGAAGGCAGACGGGGGGGAGATGGGAAGATGTGGCGAGTGGTGGGGTCACGTTGGTGAGGTGGCGAAACTGGTGGAGGACTATGTGTTGTATGTGCCGGCTGGTGGGGTGAAAGATGAGAACCAGGGGACTCTGCCCTTGTTGCGAGTGGGGGAATGGGGAGAGAGGGCAGTGTTGCGGGATATGGAGGAGACTCTGGTGTGAGCCTCGTCTATCGTGGGGGAGGGGAATCCACGTTCTCTGAAGAATGAGGACATTTGAACCAGCTGGGAACAGACTTCGCGACCTCCACAATTCACTGTTGCACGGAACACCACAGCCCCACCCCGCTCGGACATGTCCCGCAAAGAGTGGGTCGCCCTGAACCGGCACCGTACAGGTGTCGCAGAAGGATGGTGAAGCAGAAGGATGTGTGTGTGCCTTGACACATGATGGTTTTGGCAATGTAGTCCTGCTCCCAGCCATGCTGCCTTGGTCATTATTCTCCAAGGAACACGACACAATGGGGAGAGATTGAGGAGAGTAAATGCGGGTCAGAGTAAATCGGAGGAATAGGGAAGTGGAATAGAATTATCAGAGATGTGCCTGCAGCATGACAGTTTAGCTTAGTTTAATCTATTGTCACGTGTACCGAGGTACAGTGAAAAGTTAGTGAAGTGTGCTAACCAGTCAGCGGACAGAATATATATGATTACAATGAGCCATCCACAGTGTATGGATGCAGGGTTAAGGGAATAAGATTTAGTGCAAGAGAAAGTCCAGTAAAGTTGAATTAAAGACAGTCCGATAGTCTCCAATGAGGTGGATAGTAGCTCAGGACCCCTCTCGAGTTAATGACAGGATGGTTCAGTTGCCTGATAACAGCTGGGAAGAATTCTATCTATTCAGAGGCAAAGATAGGCTAGACATTCAGAACCTTTCCCCCAGGATAGAAATGTTCAACACTACAGGGCATAGCTATTTGAGTGGCACAGTGCTAGAGTTGCTGCCTTACAGCGCCAGATACCTGGGTTCGATCCTGACAACGAATGCTGTCTGTATGGAGTTCTCGCTGCGACCATGTGGCTTTTCTCCATGTGCTCCGGTTTCCTCTAACGCTGCAAAGACACGCAGCGCTCATACTAGCAAGCTAGACGCCATCCACAATGACACCATGCGGATCATCACCGGCTGCCTACGCCCTACTCTGACGGATCTACTGCCGGTGCTCGCAGGTATCGCACCTGCCAAGCTTCGCAGAGAGTACTTCACTCACAGGCTGGTGTGCAACGCCCCATTGGACACCAAACATCCTCTGCACCACCTCGCCCAGGACTCACAGCAACTGGAACCTCAACGCCTGTTATCTCGTCGCCCCTTCTGCCGTCAGGCAGCGACCCTCTGTGGCTCCAGTTTCAACACACTAGGAGCAGGGAGAACCAGCTGGGAACAGACTTCGCAACCTCCACAATTCACTGTTGCACGGAACACCACAGCCACACCCGGCTCGGACATGTCCCGCAAAGAGTGGGTCGCCCTGAACTGGCTCCATACAGGTGTCAGCCTGTTCAATGCCAACATGCATCACTGGAGGCTGCGTTGATCAGCAGCCTGTGTGTGTGGAGCAGACCCGAAAACATCGCAGCACGTTATTTTCGACTGCGCTGTCCTCCCCCCCCCTAGTGGAGGGGTAGACCTCACGGCCCTCGATAACAGCACATTGAACTGGCGGGCGTTACATAGCTTCTGCTGCCTCAAACGCAAGAAGAAGAAAGACATGCAGGTTTCTATGTTAATTGGCTCCGGTAAAAATTGTAACAGAGGGCACATTTTACTGACAGACATCTAAACCAAACCTCCTTCATTGTCTGTTGCAGCAGATTTGTGTTTTTTTTTTTAGGTATCGCTTAACACTAATTAATCACAATTTAAAATAATAAAAAATATTGATGCTCCAGTTTCTCTTATTCAGTCATGGTGACATTCCTTCTCAATTCAGCGGAACTTTTCATATTCATCTATTCACTCTCAAGCTTCTCTGGTATGCAGACATGTACAAGAGGAACACTTGTTTCCTCAGAAAGACTTTTCACCACATTGTCATTTTTTTACAGATATGCATAATAATGCCCTCATTTTTCACCACAATTCTCTTTGACATTTTTATCTTTTAGATGAATTCATTGACCCATTACTTTTTGAAGCAATTTATCACAGCTAACCATGATCATCATCAATACGACCCCTAAAGTTTCCTTTTTAGACAGATTGATCATTAAATGAAAGTTTTTAACCACACTTCACAAAATTGTCTTGTCTTCAATGGAAATTACAGATCAACAGCACAATGTAATTTGTAGCCAATGCCTCCCAGCACCACAGACCTGGGTTCGATTCTGATCTCGGATGTTATCTGTGTGTAGATTGCATGTTCTCCGTAGGACCTTTGGGGTTTCTCCAGGAGCTCCGGTTTCCTGCAACATCCTCCGATTTGTAGGTTAATTGCCCCTTGTGTGTAGCGGAGAAGATGAGAAAGTGTGATAACATAGAACTAGTGTGAATGGTTGGTGTGGATTCGGTGAACTGAAAGGCCCGTTTACATGCTGTATCTCTAAACCGAACATCCTTAACTGGATTGTTAATAATCTGGACGAATAACTACAAGGAGAATTTAAACATTTTGTGTGTAGATTCCACTTTCTAAGATTAATTTTGTTTATTAGCTGTGAAAATATCAGAGACTGGATTAGAGCTAGTTGGCTAGGAATCAAGAATTATCTGTTTCAGGTTCAGTTTACTTTCCAATTATTGTGGGCAGGCATTGCATTGTGAGAATCAACATGTCATGTAACCCTTGAAATGTGAATCATGGTCATGTTGAAAGTGTTATTCAGTCATAGAGTCATACAGTCAGACAGCTAAGAAACAGGACCTTTGGACCAACATGGCCGTGCTGACCAAGATGCCCCATCCAAGCTCGTTCCACATACCCGCATTTGGCCCATATACACTATACTTCTCCTATCTATATACTTGTCCAAATATTTTTTTTGTGCTGTTTTGCACCTGCCTCAACTACTTAGCCTTGAGGCTTGTTCCATATACCCACCACTCTGGATTATTTATGGAATGGAAAAGAATATGGGCCAAATGCGGGCAGGTTGGTCTTGAGTCAATATGGGCAATTTGGGTTGAAAGTCTTGTTTCTGTACTGCGTGATTCTATGATTCTGTACGAAAAAAAATGACCTTCAAGGTTCCAGTAAAATTGTTTCCTTCTCACCTTAAGCTTCACCCTCCAACTCTTAATTTCCCAGTCTTGGCAAAAAGACTCGACACATTCACCCGATCCTTCCATGACTTATGCACCTCTATGACATCACCGCTTAGCCTCCTGCGCTCCAAAGAATAAAGATCTAGCCTGTACATTCACTCCCTATAGCTCTGCCCCTCAAGTCCTGGCAACATTCTCGTAAATCTTCTCTACACCCTTTCCAGCTTAATATGTGGAAACTGGCATTGATATGTCCAAACAGAATAGCTAACTGATGGTAATTATTGTTAATCAAGTCAAAGAAAATTCCCATGAACTCTTTGACTCAGCGCAGTAACCCACATTTTGTGTTGTTGACCCAAACTAATCATTTAGACTTCTGGAGTTACCTTTCAGGAATATCCCCCAAAATTGGCAGTGAAGCAATCTACTCTCCAATTTCAACTATTGACTATTTTCCAAAGCAAATGGGTGGTAAATTTGTCCATGTTAAGAGTCAGCAGCCAAGAGCCAAGAGGTATGTAAACATAGTACTCAGTTGATATTACAATAAACAACACAAAAAAAACAATAAATTAAAAAAATATATAGTGTAAAAATGAAAACAATGACCAAAGTCCATAGTGCAACTAGGCAGTTCATTGAATGGAGTTTTGTTGGAGTTTGTAGTTTGCCATAGATAATTATTGGGAAGAAGCTGTTCCTGAACCTGGATGTTACAGTTTTCAGACTCCTATACTATCTTGCATTAAAGGTCAGTTAATTAGTTTCACAGTTTGTAATGATGTATCCCTCTTGAGCTCACGCCCGTCACTAGCCACCAGGCAGCAGATCAGGGAACCTGTGTTGGAAGGAACTGCAGATGCTGGTTTATGCCGAAGTTAGACCAACATTTTGTGCTTATATCAGGGATCCTCCTTGCCTGACGTCATCTGCTGCCATCCAAAATTTGTCCTGATTTCTCTTTGCTTCCAGTTTTTACTCCCTACTGCAATCACCCTACAGAACGGTGTCAACCCAAAACGTAACCTATCCATTTTCTCTAGAGTTCTAAAGAATGCCTTAAAGAATGAGGACATCTCCGATGCACTGTTCCCCACAATTCTCCTTTGTATTCATTGCATCTGATTTTAATCTGGACCAAATCAACTTTCCTTTCATTTTTTTTGGCAGGCTTCATACATAAATATATATTTTAAGTATGATATAGTATATACATATCCTCTAATCTCCCATCATATTGTGGAATATTTTCAGAGTTTTCACTTCTAATACTCTATGAGGGATATTTTGTACATAGAAAAACTTTCTACCATCAATCTTCTTTAAATATTGTTCACATGTGATCTTCTAACCTGATGTTCTAGTTATGTTTGAAATAGGTTTCTCAGAAGGTAATGCGTTACTTGGGGGACCAGACGCACTGATATTCTTTGATTCACCTTCAGGGGGTGAATGTCCATCAGTGTATCCAGAACTCAGATGACTGAAGGAATCATCTGGCAACAGTTCTACACAGCTTCACTATCCTTATTATTATTTGATTTTGAAGTCCAGCAATGTTGAACATCAAATCAACTATAAAACTCTTGTTTTATTTGCCACTAGAATGCAAAATGCAAAACTCTCACCAACGTCTACAGATGCTCCATAGAATGCATTTTATCAGGATGCATCTCAACTTAATTTGGGAACAGCACCATTCAAGACCACAAGAAACTGCAGAGAATTGTGGATACAGCCCAGCCAACACACAATCCAACCTCCGTTCCATTGGCTCCATTTGCACCGCATACTGCTTCGGCAAGACCACCAGCATAATCAAGGACGAGTCCTAACCCGGTCACTCCATTCTCCCATTGGCAAAAGGTTATAGAAGTGTGAAAACGCACACCTCCAGATTCAGGGACAGTTTTTTTCCCAGCTGTTATTAGGAAATTGAACCGTTCTATCTAATCATATAGCAAATCATCTCAATTGTGGCAGTGCAAACGAGGAAGAAGAAACAGAATGCAAACTAAAAATAGACAGAAAATGCTGGAGTAACTCAGCCGGTCAGGCAGGATCTCTGGAGAAAATAAATAGGTGATTTTTGGTTTAGGACTCTTTTTCAGACCCAACATGAAACATCACCTGTCTGAAGAAGGGTTTTGGCCCGAAACATTGCCTATTTCCTTCACTCCATAGATGCTGCCGCACCCGTTCAGTTTCTCCAGCACTTTTGTCTACCTTCGATTTTCCAGCATCTGCAGTTCCTTCTTAAACATGAAATATCACCTATCCATTTTCTCCAGAGATGCTGTCTGATCTGCTGAGTTACTCCAGTATTTTGTGTTTGTTTTTGGTATAAATCAGCAACTGCAGTTCATTTTTATTAGAGTGCAAACTAGATTGTTATATCCATAGAGAAAGTACACGTTAAAACAAAACGCAAAGGCCACAACCAGGTAGTTTGGGAGATCAGGAATATATCCTTAGCATGAGAGAGATCTTCTCAATAGGCTGATAACAACGGGAAGGTTCCTGAACCTGGTGCAACACAAATTCAAGCTTTTGCTTCAAGTTCCCCTGCCTAATAACAGAGGGGATTAGGTGTGACTGGAGTCCTTGATTAAATTGGTTGCTTTCCCGGGGCAGAGTAAAGGGCCTGTCCCACCAGCATGCAACTCCATGCGATGAGCGCGACCTAACGTGGTCGTTTGAGCCATCCGGCGTTGCGGGGCCGGTCCCACTTCGATCGCCGGAGCCATGCGGAATTGTGCGGAGTTCGTCCCGACATCGCGCGGGGCTCCGAAAAACTGACCATGTTCAAAAATTCTGCGTGGCAACGGCTTGTCGGCCCGCTGGCGCCTCGACGCATTATGCACCGCCTCGACATCGTGCCTCCGTGAACCTATCTGTAGGTGCCTCCGTGACCCTCTCTGTGTGTGGCTCCGTGCCCCTCTCTGTGTGCGCCTCTGTGCCCCTCTCTGTGTGTCCCTCTCTGTCCTGGCGAACTTACCTTTGAGACTTTGCTCCAAGTTCGCCTCACTTTGCGCCGCGTTGCGCCACTCACCCGACCTTCGCGTGGCCCCCGCTGCCGGTTTGGTCGCACTTGCTGCATGCAGGCGCATGCTGGTGGGACCGGCCCTGTACGGGGATCACCCGACCTCCGCGCAGCCCCCGCTGCCGGTTTGCTCGCGCTCACCGCATGGAATTGCATGCTGGTGGGACAGGCCCTTAAGGCGTAAATAAAATTGATGTGGGGGGAGGGATGTGCTGGTTTTTATAATATATGGGGCTGCATTCACAACTCTCTATAATTTATTTTGGTCTTAGGCAGAGCAAATAGGGTGGAATAGTTATGCAGCAGTACTCAGGTTGCTGCCTTACAGCGCCAGTGACATGGGTTCGATCCTGACTACGGGTGCTGTCTGTACGGAGTTTGTACGTTCTCCCCATGACCGCGTGGGTTTTTTCTGGGTGCTCAGGTTTCCTTCCACATTCCAAAGACGTACAGGTTTGTAAGTTAATTGCCTTCTGTTAATTGTCCCTAGTGCGCAGGATAGAACTAGTGTGCAGGTGATCGTAGTGGGCTGACTCGGTGAGCCGAAAGGCCTGTTTCCACGATGTATCTCTAAAGTAAATGAAACTAAGCATCTGCAGTTCTTTATTTCTACAGGCGCACTTCCTTGTTTTCTTTTACGACGTGGATGACAATAAAGCAGATGCTTAAAGCAGATGTGAAGCTCAGATTGGTTTAGGAAGATAGACACAAAATGCTGGAGTAACTCAGCGGGCCAGGCAACATCTCTGGAGAGAAGGAATGGGTGACATTTCGGGTCGAGACCCTTCTTCAGACTGATCTGATTAGAACGAGGTAATTGATGGTTACACTACCATTGCAATCACAACTTCCAGACTGCAATGACTCACATTTCAATGAATAAGTACAGTCAGTCAAGTTAGAATTAATATGAGGCCTTGGTGTATTCAATAATGAGTTAGTTGCAAAGTGTAAAATGTACCTGAAAATAAGTGTTCAGTAGCCTGACTCTAAATGAATATGATTTTCTGGATGAAAGAATTTCAAAGTATTTTGAATGATGGAACTAAAGGTTAGAAGCTACTCAATTACAAGCATCATTTGAGACCCGAAGTTAATAATTTGTCATGGCAAATTTAGCCAATAGCTATGAGGCAGGCATGAGTAATAATTTAGGGAAAATCTTAGATTTGAAGAATGAACATGGAGACTTCAAATTAAATTTGCACCTGAAAAATACTACAAACGGTCGAACATATTAGAATATCAACGTAGTTTTTACTTTCATTGGAGGAAGAAGTGCATTTTTAAAAATATATTACTTTTTTGAAATATCCAGCATTATCTTTAAATCAAGAGTCATTGAGAAAGTCAAGAGCTTTTAATTGGCATATGTACTCACAGAACAATGAAATTGTTATCTGCAGCCTATAAATGCAACACACGCTGCTAATATATGTATAATATATAATAATATATAATGCTGATAAAATATAATCTCGAGACTTCCCGTGGCGCTATGGAGGGTTAGGAGAACAGCGCCAGCTAGCTCCATCTAAAAACTGCAAAAAACGGGGATAAACGGACCTACCTGCTGTTTCTGCACCGGCTGCCTGCAACGCTGTCTATAGCGCGTGAGTGACGTCATGAGGCGCGCGACTCCGGTATGTCTACACAGCACTCCCCCCCAAAACAGCTGAAACGTCCGGTTAGGCAAAAACTGGCAATGGAAGAACAAGGCCCAACTGAAGCCTCGGCCTCAGGTACAACATCATCCTAAGAAGATGTTTCGAAGAAACCAAAGGCTAAAAAATCTTCTGAGATAGAAGATTTCCGGATTTTTCTTACTCAGGAGATTAAAAATATAACACAAGCTCAGGTAGAGCTAAAAGAAGAATTGAAGAGAGTGAATGTCAGAGAAGAACTTCAAATTTTCAAGGAAGAGTTTAAGGAGTTAAAGTTGGAGATGAAGGAGGAAATGAACTCCACAGTCCTTGAATTAACAGAAAAATGGAGGACGGAAACAGAAGCAAGGCTGAGCAAGCAAATTATAGAGTTGGATGCAGAGACGGAGGTTAAAATCAATTTGGTGGAGACTAACTTTTATGCAAGATTGGAGCCTGTCGAGGAAGCATTGAATCAACATGCTACAGCCATAACAAATCTGGAGGAGATGGCTTCAACAAGCACGGAAACAACAAAACAACTTATCAGAGAAAACCAACAGTTATCAGACCTACTGAGCAAAATAGCTGAAAAATGCACTGAACTGGAAGGACGTCGGAGGGGTCAGAACCTAAGAATCGTGGGTATTCAAGAAGGGAGAGAGGGGGATCGAGACCCCTGTGAATTTGCAGCAGACTTTCTTCAAAAAGCTTTAAACTTGGATTATCAGCCTCTGCTAGCTCGAGCACACAGGGTGATGAGACGTCATCCACGACCGGGTGCCCCTCCAAGACAAATGACAGTAAAGGTACATGACGACCATGTACTGGAGGAGATGATGAAGAAAATTGTCTGTACCAGCAATCTTATGTATGAGGGAGATAAGATCAGTATCTACCGAGATTACCCTGTGGAGGTCTCCAGGAAGAGAACGCAGTTTAAAGAGGCAAAGAATATACTGAAGGAGGTGAAAGGATTGAAGTATGGTCTGATGTACCCGGCTACATTAAGAGTTAGCTAAGATGATAAAGAACATTTCTTCACCAAGCCGGCGGAAGCACTGGAGTTTGCTCAGAAGATCAAGCCTGCCTGATGACTGAACATTATCTTCAAAATAAATGATGTCAACGAACAATGTAACTGTGTAAGGCTGGATGGTTTTAAGGCCCGGTTCACCCAAGCACAATCGAAACTGGAAATGGATGCTGAATAAGGCATTTTCTACGGACGTTATTAACATAATAATTAATAAATATTAACATTACTGCGCAGTACTATTAATAATTATTACTAATGGTCACTAATTACTCAAAATTGAATTATTTAGAATTAGCTAAATGGTTGGATTTAAAGTTTGATTTCACTTTTCTTCATTTTTATTCCACTTTTTTTCCCTTTGGGAAATTTTTATATTTATTTTTATTTTTAACATATATTTGACTAATGGAATCTGAATATTTTGTAACCTATAATGTTTATTACCCCCCGGTAAAATATCGTTATGGAAATGTTATTTTTAAGAGAGTATGGAGCTAGTTATGTTTTTTTTACATCGACTACGGAAGTCAGTAGATGGTTAGCCATGCTAGTATGGCTATCACTAACTACACTACTAATAGATGTAGTTTTTTCTTCTTTTTTGCACACTACTAACCTCTCAATCTATCCTTATTTTAATATAATACTTTAATATAATTTTAAGTTAGAATGGAATTATGAGCTTTATCAAAGGAAATATATACATAAGAAATATCAATGGGATTTAAAATTCATCTATTCGAGGTTCGGAAGTAAGGTGGGGCTTGTCGAGCTGAACCATCTGCTCTCTTATAGACCTCCCTAAACAAAAGATGCAAGACTTAAATATGAAGACCGGGGGTGAAGGTATAGCATTTTGTAGCTGGAATGTTAAGGGTATTAACGAACCAATTAAGGGAGGTAAAATATTAGCACATTTAAAAGCACTTAAAACAGATGTAATTTTTCTCCAAGAAATCCACCTAAAAAAGGATGCAGAACATAGATTGAAAGCTAAATGGATTGATAAAGCGTATCACTCCTCATTTACACACAAATCCAGAGGTGTTGCAATACTAATCCGTAAAGGGATACCTTTTAAACATATATCAACTATAACGGACAGTGATTGTAGATATATTATACTACGAGGTGAACTATATGCACAAAAATTGACTCTTATTAATGTTTATGGACCAAATTTTGATAGCCCTTTGTTTTTTAAGAAAATATTTAATACAATTCCGGAATTATCACAACATAATTTAATAATTGGAGGAGACTTAAATTGTACATTAGATCCCTATTTAGATAGGTCATCAAGACAACGGAAAACAAAATCCCACTCCAGTGATTTATTAAACGCATATATAGATACTAGTAATATCAAAGATGTTTGGAGAATAGAAAATCCAACTGGACGAGAATATTCATTTTATTCACCGGTACATAAAACATATTCAAGAATAGATTATTTTTTGGTGGACTCTAAGCTAATTCCATTTACATATAATTCAAAATACCATAATATTATAATTTCGGATCATGCCCCTTTAACATTTATGATTAAAATAAATGGAAGGACGGAGAAACAGGTACAATGGAGACTTAACCCACAAATTTTAAAGGAGAAAGCATCTCAGGAATATCTTACCAAACAGATTAATATGTTCTTTGAAACAAATGATAGTCCTGAAACGTCTCCCTCCTTACTATGGGAAACATTTAAAGCATTTACTCGGGGAGCCGTGATTTCTTCCCAAGCATTTTATAATAAAAAGAATCAAGAGATGAAACAGGCATTGGAAAGGGAAATTAAACAACTAGACATAGAGAATGCGACTACACCAACTACGATAAAACATAATAAAATTGAAGCTTTGAAATACAAATTAAATAAAATATATTCAGACCAAGTTGTTAAATTTTATCAATATACTAAACAATTACATTTTGAATTCGGAGATAAACCTCAAAAACTATTGGCGCGTCAATTATGGAAACTAGACGGGGAAAAAACAATTCATAGGATTAAATCAGACAAAGGAGAACCATTAGTACAATCTAAGGATATTAACGAGAGATTTTTACAATACTATTAAAATCTTTATTGTGCTGAAACAACAGACCACATGACAGGAATAGAAGCATTTTTACAAAAATGCAATCTTAAAGGGTTAGATTTGAAAGATAGAGAATTATTAGACACGGAAATAACAGTAAAAGAAATTGAAACATCTATCAGATCATTAAAAAATGGTAAATCCCCGGGACCAGATGGCATTGGCTCGGAATTTTATAAAACATTCTACGATTTGATTTGTTTCCGCATTTAAAGACATTGTACGAACATATCTACACGCAACAAAAATTACCAGAAATGCTAAATGAATCTATTATAACACTTATACCAAAAATAGATAAGGATCTGGATGATCCAGGATCATATAGAGCTATAGCTCTTCTAAATACTGATCAGAAAATATTAACTAAAATCCTAGCACAAAGATTAATACATCCGGATCAAACAGGATTTATACCAAAAAGGTATTCTTCATATAACCTGAGATGATTATTCAATATTATATACTCAAAAATAAATATTATCAAAGACCTAGCAATTATTTCATTAGATGCTGAGAAAGCTTTTGACCAGTGGCCCTATTTATTTTCGTTTATGAAAATTTTTCAACTGGGCAAGAAGTTTAGTACATGGATAAAACTTCTATATACTAATCCAACAGCGAGAATATCAACAAATCAGAGGTTGTAGTCAAGGATGTCCATTATCCCCGTTATTATTTGCACTGGTAATAGAACCATTAGCAGAAAGCATGAGGTCCAATCCTGAAATATACGGGTATAAAACCAAAGATACTGAAAATAAAATCTCATTATACGCAGATGATGTATTAGTTTACATTACTAAACCTGAAGTTAGCATCCCAAATTTACTAAATTTAATAACTCAATATGGCTCGTTTTCAGGATACAGAATTAATTGGAATAAAAGTGAAATCATGCCAATAATAGAAAGTAACCCACATATTTTACAACTATTCACTTTTAAAATAGTAAAAGAAAAACATAAATATCTTGGAATTTATGTAACAAAGAGATACACTTCTTTATTTAAATCTAATTTTCCGCCTTTACTGAACAAATTAGATAAGAATATTTTGTGTTGGAAAACATTACCTATCTCAATGGGGTGGAATTAATGCGATAAAAATGATTTTTCTCCTGCAATTATTATACCTTTTTCAATTAATCCCGATATATCTCCCAAAAACTTTTCTTAAAAAGGTTGATTCTACAGTCACCAATTTTATATGGGATTATAAAAACCACAGAACAAACAAGAAACACTTATGTAAATCAAAAATAAATGGAGGTTTAGAATTACCGAATTTCTATGTTTTATTTCTGGGCAGTTAATATTAAGAATATGAATTTTTGGTTGGAAGAATTGGACAAACAGCCAAATTGGTTAAAAATGGAAAAAGAAGATTGTTTACCTTTTGAAATTGGGTCAATTCTATTTGCTATTACAAAATTAAGCAAAAAGACATAAAGAAAACCCTATAATAATCCGTGGAATACACATTTCGAAACAAATAAAGAAAACATTAAAATTGGATTATTTACCACTATCTCTTCCTATTGTAAACAATGCCGCATTTAAACCCTCATTGATGGATAAGGGTTTTTTACAATGGAAAAATCATGGAATTACAAAGATGGGTGATCTCTATAGGAAAAACTCATTTCTCTCATTTCAGGAATTACAACAAATCTATGGGCTTCAATCAAAGGATTACTTTAGATATCTACAAATCAGAGACTATGCTAAGTCAAATACAAATGACTATAGAATTAGAAAGATAGAAATTTTTGATGAATGTTTGAATAAACATCCGAACACAGAAAAATTGATACCTTATATTTATAATATTCTATTAGAAAATGATGCTCCTAAGACGGATTTATATAGGCAATCATTGGAAAACGAATTAGGTCAAATAATAAGACCAGAAATTTGGGATGAAAGCTTACAACATATACATCACTGTTCGTTAAATGCTGGACATTCTTTAGTACAATTTAAAGTATTACATAGATTGCATTATTCAAAAACCAAACTGAATAGAATTTTTCCAAGTGTTTCCCCTATTTGTGATAAATGTCAACACTTAGAGGCTAACCTAACGCATACATTCGTAAGTTGTATAAAAATGAATAATTTTTGGATGGAAATTTTTAAGATAATCTCAGAAGTCGTCAATACCAAACTGGTCCCTGACTCAAAATTAATAATATTAGGAATAACAGAACAAAATCAATTCATTACTTCAAATCAAAGAACTTTTATTGATTATAGTTTAATAATTGGGAAAAAAATTAATATTACAATTTTGGAAAGGCCCTATAACCCCCACAATTAAAACGTAGACCACAGAAATGTCGGAGACCCTATATTTGGAAAGATTAAGATTTGTCTTAATGGACAAACAAGAACTATTTAAAATAATATGGTCCCCATTTATTGAATATTTGAAGGGGCAAACTGGTTCAGCACGAGAACCCGACTGAAACCTGAATCAAAGAATAGATGAAGAAGTACATTTCATAAAACGCGGATATATCTCCAACGATGCATAGTCTGTAGAACATTCCATTCTTTCTCAACTTTTTATCCTTTTTTTGTTTAACCTTTCTCTATCAATTTCTATCTTTATAAAAAATGGAAAAAATATATATAGAAGTACAATTATTATGCAATTGTTAATATAAATAATACTGATAATGTATGTTTACAAAGAACAAAATGCTTTTAATTATGTCGACAACGAACAAACTGTTTTTTATTATGTAGTTGCTTCTAATTAATAAAAAAAATTAACAAAAAAAATTATTTAATCTCTATAATATAAAAACTCTTTATCTTGTTTGTGGATGTGTGTGTGTATGTGTGTGTGTGTGTCAATTTCCATTTTCCTATCTTCTTCCAAACGCTAGGCCACAGCCTTCCCATTTTCACATATTCTATTCACATTTTTTTCCGTCGAGGCGATAAATATCTTCCCATCGCATTCCCACCTATATTTCCGAACTTTTTCATCTTTTAAAGTTTTTACAAAAGCCAGAAAACTCACCCATTTCTGAACCCCCCCCCCCCCCGAGTGACAATCGACTCGCAAGGCAGGATGGGACACTCCGGGAGGGAGGGGCACTCCAGCACACTCGCGTGGCGGCCAGTGCCGGCGTCCGATGTCCGACGGGAAGGGTGGTGCTGGTGGTGGTCAGGGACGAGGCCACTGAAACACAGGCAGCGGTGGAGGACCAGGCTGAGTTCCATGTCCTGGAGCTGCTCTACGACCTTGGTAGGTCCTGGGGCAGGGAATGGGAGTGAGAAGAGGATGGTGAGGGAAATGAGGAGGAGGGAGATGGGGTGGGGAGTGGGTGGTAGAGGGAGATCGGGGGGGGGTGGGTTTAGGAGGAAGATGCCCCTCACTCCCACCTTTTCTACCCCCATCCCTCTCTACCCTCCCCCCCCTCTCTACCCCATCCCTTTCTAACCTCACTCCCACCCTCTCAACCCCCTCCATTTCTACCCTCCCTCCCCCTCTACCCTCCCTCCCCCTCTCTACCCACTCCCTCTATACCCTCCCCCCTCTCTACCCCATCCCTCTCTACCCTCCCTATCTACCCTCCCTACCCCCTCCCTATCTACCCTCACTCCCACCCTCTCTACCCCCTCCCTCTTTATGCCCTCGCTCTCTACCCCCCTTCCTCTACCCCCTCTCTATCTCTACCCCCCTCCCTTCCTGCCCCTCTTCCTCTCTATCCCCCTCCCCCTCCCTCGATCCTCCCTCACTACTACCCTCCCCCTCCCTCTCTACCCCCTCCCTCTCTGCCCTCCACCTCCCTTTCTACTCCCTCCCTCTCTGCCCTCCCCCTCCCTTTCTTCCACCCCTCCCTCTCTACCACCCCCCCTCTCTACCCCCCTCTCTCTCTTAAAGGGGAGGAGGAGGGAGTGCTTGGGGATGAGGGGAAATGAGCCGCACCTGCGCAGTTGGGGGCTATGCGTGAGTGGTGGAATCTTGTGTTGGGGTAACAGACCCATCGGGTCTGCACTTGGTCTAGTATATAATAAACAACAAAAATCACTAAATTAATAACTACACTACTATTGCCAAAAGAACAGAAGTCCTCAGTGCAAACAAACACATTCATAGAAAAATACACTAAATCTAGGTATGTTACAAAACTTACCTTTAGCGGGGCTCCAGGTCTGCCCCTTCCGTGTGCGTGCCTTTGGCGCCTTTAAGGGGGCGGGGCCGGGTTAAAATGCGGGTTTCTCCATGCAATCCGGAGTTTTCTGTTGTCAGAGTGCGAGCTATTTTTGGAGATGCGTTCCGACTGCCGGTATTTTTTTAAATAAATAGCCCGACTACTTAATCACTGCAAAATAAAAATTAGCTCCTAATGCCGTGAACGCCGACAACGGGGACCGATTTTATGTAGGGGACAGGTAAGTGAAAGCTGTTTTTTTTACATATAAACTTGTTTTTTTAGGGGACTTTTATCAATATTTCATGTTGCGAAACGGTGATTTAGCCCCCATATGAACTGGCACTAAATGTCCTGCCGATATTGGGTTTAAATTCACCGCAACCGCAACGTTCCAATACCTCGCGTTCCAGAATATCCAGAACTCACAAGCTGTTTAAAATGCCCATTAATTTACAGGCATTAAACACTGAATTTCCTCAATTTGGCCTATAAATTAAGGACAATTAGATTTAAAAATCATGTTTTATTGTGAATTATTGTGTGACTGTTAATTGGACACTTAGGCTTTAATTTTTTTTTTCTTAAGAAATGGATAGATGTTTAGATCTAGTAATTGAATTGTGTAATTGGCTACAATTGGGTAACTAACTAATTATATGCTTTAATTTCAGGTCATCCAAGTAAGATTGTTTCATATTTGTTTCAGAATACTTCAATCTATAATAACTGAAAATTTCTTCAAGTTCTCTTAATTTTTAAGGAAGTTATGGGCTTTTGACTGTTCTCGATCACAACTTTTGTGACAAGTCAATAGAAAAGCAATAGGAAGCAAGTTGCTAATTTCCGAGTATGAAAATGGCCCTAACTTTTTTAATACTGAAGATATGAAAGTGAATTAGGTGTTAAATTAAACTTATTTTTATGCTTTATCTGTTGGGATAAATTGCAGACTTGATTTTTAAAATCTCAAAATTTTGTAACATTGCTACTAAATCCCAGAGTAATTCAGCGGGTCAGGCAGCATCCCAGGAGAACATGGATAGGTGACATTTCAGGTTAGGATGCGTCTTCAGACTGAAATTGAGTCCTAACCCAAAACGTCACCTATCCATGTTCTCCAGAGGTGCTGCAAGACATGCTGAGTTATTCTAGCACTTTGTGTCTTTTAATGTAAACTAGATTCTGCAGTTCCTTGTTTTTAAATTTTGACAGCCACATAGACTCATAGTCGAGGTTAGTGTGTAGTTTGCATTTATGCGCTAAAAACATGTTGTTGACTCATTTTTGCATGTTGACATTTTATTGCTGTAAAACTGTGGTCAGCCGAGGTGTGGTGAAGAAACTTTCACAAGAAAGATAGTCTTCAGATGATTGCTCCCAGCGTGTGACGCATCGCATCGATTTAAAGGCATTATTGCCTTTGGAATGCCCTGTAAAATCACCGGTGCTAGAAATTCAATCACACAGTGCTGCTTTTTAAAAAAAAATGTAATTGAAAATCAACTTTTCTGAAGTGAAATTTTTGAAAATAATGATAATTTCCAGATGATTGCACATCAGTGAAATTCAACTGGACACGTCACTGAAAGATTTGTGCTTGTGGGGGAAGAGAGGGGGGTGGGCTGGTAGAAAAGGGGACAGGTTTGGGGACGGTAGGTTAGGAATGACTTAAAATTAGGGTATTTAATGTTTATAGCATTGGGCTGTATGCTACCCAAGCAGAATAGAAAGTGGTTATGATTTATTTATAGTTTACAGACTGTTTCTCTGGATCTTTCTAAGAACATTATTGCATTCAGAGAACATTATTCACGTAAAGGGAATGCCAGCCTTAAAGTGACAGTCACTGTTCCAAACCAATTTTACATACACTGTACTGGGTGAATGAATCTGCTCCGTTCGTATCTTCAGTCCTCAAGTTGTGAATTAGGGAAATGTTTTCCACCATCATCTCTCATTTTTAATATTGTAACAGGGGGGAGTGGCACATTGGCGCTGCAGTCGAGTTGCTGCCTTACATCGCTGGAGACCCGGGTTCGATCCTGCCTACAGATGATCTCTGTACAGTGTTTGCACCTTCTCCCAGTGACCTGCGTGGGTTTTCTAAAGGGCCTGTCCAACCAGCATCCGGCACCATGCGATGAGCGCGATCAAACTAGAAGCGGGGGCCGCGCAGAGGTCGGGTGATCCCCTGTACAGGGCCGTTCCCACCAGCATGCACCTGCATGTGGCAAGCACGACCAAACCGGCAGCGAGGGCCGCGCGCAGGTTTTGTGAGTAGCGCAACGTGGCCCAAAGTGAGGCGAACGTGGAGCGAAGTCTTAAGGTAAGTTCGCCAGGACAGAAAGGGGCACACAGAGAGGGGCACAGAGGCACACACACACAGGGCCACGGAGCCACACACATAGAGGGTCACGGAGGCACCTACAGAGAGGGTCACGGAGGCACGACGTCGAGACAGTGTGTAATGCGTCGAGGCGACTGCGACCCAACAAGCCGTTGCCGCGCGGAATTTTTGAACATAGTCAGTTTTTCAGAGCCCTGCGCGATGTCAGGCCGAACTCCGCACAATTCCGCACGGCTCCGGCGATCGAAGTGGGACCGGCCCCGCGACGCCGGACGGCTCAAGCGACCACGTTAGGTCGCGCTCATCGCATAGAGTTGCATGCTGGTGGGACAGGCCCTTAAGGGTGCTCTGGTTTCCTCCCACACTCCAAAGATGTACAAGTTTGTAGGTTAATTGGCTTCGGTAAAATTGTAAATTGTGCTTAGTGTGTGTAGGGTTGTGTTAGTGTGCGGGGACCGCTGGTCAGCGCAGACTCGGTGGACCAAAGGGCCTGTTTCCATGCTGTATCTCAAAGCTAAACTAAATACTTTTGAAAATTTACTTCAATGTTTTGCATGGAGTGACGCATGCAGTGATTGCATTGGTCCCTTCAAGCACATTGCCACTGTGATCACAGTAATGCAGTTAAGAGTTGGCAGCTGCATAAAATTGATACAGATATTGGTCATAAGATGTGCCAGTTACAACACAAGGCAAACAAAATTGTGATTCAACAAAAAAATCATGCTGTACTGTTGAAAAAAATGATGATTGAAGCTTCTGACATGAATAAAACATGTTATACAATCTGGAGCAAAATTACACCAAACTCATTAAAGCTAGGAAAATCTCAGGAATTACTAGAGGACTTCATGTGTGATAAATGTTAATGCAAAATAAAATTTCTGTGACAAAGCAGTATATTGAGAGAATTTGCCATGCTTACTGATACTAATTTATATGTACCAGATACAGTTGAATGTGGAACTCTCATACTAAATATCAATTTCTCTTCTTAAGAGCTTTAGAATAAGTGTAGTCGTATATCTGTAAGGAACGGTTGAATTCATGAGAAAAGACACTGAGATTTGCACTCTTGATGATATAACTCTTATAAAATTGATACACAATAACCCTCAAGTGTAAATGTGTTTTCAGTATATTAACACAGCAGAAATAGTGTATTGGAAATTTTGTTTAGTTAGTTTAGTTTAGTTTATTGTCATAGTGAAAAGCTTATATTGCATGCAAACCAGTCAGTGGAAAGACCATACAAATAAGCCATCACAATGTACAGATACATCTTCTTCTTCTTTCGTGTGGCGTGCACAGCCTAAAGTTGTAGGACAACTTGTTCTATTTGATCTTCCATTTGTGCACGTCGAGTTGATTGCATTAGTCGAAACAGGGCGGACCACGTGAAGGTTGCAATCTTCCACCCCTACAAATACATGATAAAGGAAATACTGTTTAGTGCAAGATAAAAGATAAAAGTTTGATTAAGGATAGTCCGAGTGTCTCCAGTGACGTATATTTTAGCTTCTGGACTGCTGTCTAGTTGTTGATGTGATGGTCAGTTGACCATGAGCAGCTGGGAAGAAAATATCCCTGAATCTAGAGATGGGAGAAGAGGTAGTACACAAGGGGTTGGGCAGTGGGGGGGGGGCTGATTTTAAATAATTAAATGCAGTGATACCAGTAAGAAATTCAACTGGGAATTCTTGCTGAAGATGAAAATACTCATATTGCATAAGTCAGCAATTTGCTTACTTTCTCGTCTCATTCCTCTTTCCAACTTAAGCTCTGCTGTTGGGAACAGTTGGAGGAATCATGAACCACATTGGCCTGCCAGGAAGATGATTGGATTGCAGACAGTGCTTTTGTACTCCAAGCTCCTGATTTAATATTGTCACCTGTACCAAAATACAATGAACGGCTTTTGTTTGCGTGCAATCCAATCAAAGCAGATAACACTATACAGGAATACAACCAAGCCACACTCCAGTATAACAGGTAGAGCGAAGAGGCAAATACCTGAGTCCAGAATATAATTTCTAAGCATTGTAGCATAACAGTTTCTTTAGTTTAGTTTAGAGATACAGCGCGGAAAAAGGCTGTTCGGCCCATCAAGTCCTCACCGACCAGCGATCCCCGTACACTAGCACTATCCTATACAATACCAAAGCCAATTAATCTACAAACTTGTTCGTCTTTGGAGTGTAGGAAGAAACCGGAGCACCTGGGAAAAACCCACATAGTCACAGGGACAGACAAACTCCATGCAGACAGTACCCCTAGTCAGGATCGAACCCAGGTGTATGGAGCTGTAAGGTAGTAACCCTACCGCTGTGCCACCGTGCCTCCCTAATATTTGCAGTGAAAAAGTCCATTGTTTGGAATGAGGTAAGGTGTAAAATCAAGACTATAGCGTCCCTTATGGAAAGACCACTCAGAGGTCTGATAACTGAAAATAAGCTGTTGCTGAGGCTGGCGGAACACACAAAACTCAATGTGCCGGGTATGTGAGGCTACAGTCACAGTGGGCCAAAAGACTGAAGAAGGGTCTCGACCCAAAATGTCGCCCAATTCCCTCTCTCCAGAGATGCTGCCTCACCTGCTGAGTTACTCCAGAATTGCGTGTCGACCTTCGGGCCAAAAGACTTGTTCCAATAGTTCTCGCTAACGGCCTTGGGTGCAAATTACTTCAATTTTCCGTACGGTTTTCCTGAACTGAAAAACAACTTTGAATAAATGGCTTTATATTGTAGAGAAGGTGGGTAAATTTACTGAACAATTGTTGGATATTCAACCTTTAGATTAATTAGCTCACTTTTCGGTCAGCATTTAATCTCTCTACTAGGTTTACTTTATTTTTATGAAGCTAAGAATAAATCTTGAATTATTCAGTGCTGGACACAAAATGCTGGAGTAACTCAGCGGGACAGGCAGCATCTCTGGAGAGAAGGAATGGATGACGTTTTGGGTCGAGACCCTTCTTCAGTGTTCCAAATAATGAAAATTAAATTTGTAACCTGTCTGCAAGCAAAGGTGTCTGAGATATGAAATTAAAATCCAATTCAAAGCCAACCAATAGGTGGCAGAGTGGTGCAGCTGGTAGAGCTGCTGCCTCACAGCGCCAGAACCCGGGTTAGATTCTGACTTCAGGCACTGTCCGCGCGGAGTTTGCATGTTCTCCTGGAGTTTCCTCTGAGTGGTCCAATTTTCTCCCACATCCAAAGACTGTACGGATTTGTAGGTTAATCCACCTCTAAATCACACCAGTGTGTAGGAAGTGAATGAGAACTCGTGATCATAGAACAGTACAGCTCAGGAAAGGGACCTTCGTCCCACAATATTTGTGCCGAACACGATGCCAAGTCAAACTGATCTGCCTGATCTTATCTGCCTGTACATTATCCATATCCCTCTATTCCCTGCATTTCCATCTGCCTATCTAAAAGCTTCTTAAATGCCACTATCGTATCTGCCTCCACCTCTACACCTGGTAGTGTGATCCAGGCCCACACTATTTTCTGTGTAAAAATCTTGCCCCACACATCTCTATTAAACTTTGCCCTTCTCACCTTATAGCTATGCTGTCTAGTTTTGAACATTTCCATCCTAGGAGAAAATTCTAGCTGCCTATGTATGCCTCTCATAATTTTATATACTTCTATCAAGTCTCTATTCAGCCTCTAGTAACATATATAAACATATAACAATTACAGCACGGAAACAGGCCATCTCGGCCCTTCAAGTCCGTGCCGAACAACTTTTTTCTCTTAGTCCCACCTGCCTGCACTCATACCATAACCCTCCATACCCTTCTCATCCATATGCCTATCCAATTTATTTTTGAATGATACCAACGAACCTGCCGCCACCACTTCCACTGGAAGCTCATTCCACACCGCTACCACTCTCTGAGTAAAGAAGTTCCCCCTCATGTTACCCCTAAACCTCTGTCCCTTAATTCTAAAGTCATGTCCTCGTGTTTGAATCTTCCCTATTCTCAAAGGGAAAAGCTTGTCCACATTAACTCTGTCTATCCCTCTCATCATTTTAAAGACCTCTATCAAGTCCCCCCTTAACCTTCTGCGCTCCAGAGAATAAAGACCTAACTTATTTAACCTATCTCTGTAACTTAGCTGTTGAAACCCAGGCAACATTCTAGTAAATCTCCTCTGTACCCTCTCTATTTTGTTGACATCCTTCCTATAATTGGGTGACCAAAACTGCACACCATACTCCAGATTTGGTCTCACCAACGCCTTGTACAATTTTAACATTACATCCCAGCTTCTATACTCAATGCTCTGATTTATAAAGGCTAGCATACCAAAAGCTTTCTTTACCACCCTACCTATATGAGATTCCACCTTCAAGGAACTATGCACGGTTATTCCCAGATCCCTCTGTTCAACTGTATTCTTCAATTCCCTACCGTTTACCATGTACGTCCTATTTTGATTTGTCCTGCCAAGGTGTAGCACCTCACATTTATCAGCATTAAACTCCATCTGCCATCTTTCAGCCCATTTTTCCAACTGGCCTAAATCACTCTGTAGACTTTGGAAATCCTCTTCATTATCCACAACACCCCCTATCTTGGTATCATCTGCATACTTACTAATCCAATTTACCACCCCTTCATCCAGATCATTGATGTACATGACAAACAACAAAGGACCCAACACAGATCCCTGAGGCACCCCACTAGTCACCTGCCTCCAACCCGACAAACAGCCATCCACCATTACTCTCTGGCTTCTCCCATTCAGCCACTGTTGAATCCATCTTGCTATTCCTGCATTTATACCCAACAGTTGAACCTTCTTAACCAACCTTCCATGAGGAACCTTGTCAAAGGCAAAGTGTTCTCTAGTGTTCCAGAGAAAACAATCCAAGTCTATCCGACCTGTGCCTGTAGCTGAAACCCTCTTATCCAGGCGGAATTCTGGTAAACCTCCTCTGCTCTCTCTCCAAAGCCTCCACATCTTTCCTGTAATGGGACAAACAGAACTCCATGCAGTAGTCCAGAGCATGGCCTAAGCAATGTGCAAAAAAGGTGCACCATGACTTCCTGATTCAATGCTCCTGGCATTAAATGGAAGCATACTGTACACATTATTTACCACCCTATCTATGTGCTGTCACCTTCAATCAGCTATGAACTTGGACTCCAAGATCCCTCAACGTAGCAATGCTGTCATGGGTCTTGCCAGTCAGTGGTGGGGGGTTGGCGGGGTGGGGTGTAGGGGGGGGGGGGGGAGGGGGGGGGGTGTGCAGCACCAAAGTGATAGGTTGCAACTCCCAATCCCAGGTTTGGATAATGCATCACGAATGAAACATAAGGGAAGTTAGAAAATGTGACTAGAACAAACAACATGTAATTTTCCATTTTATCTCTCTCAGAAGTCTATGATTATCCTCCAGCTTTAAACAATGAAGGTCAATTTTCCAATTATTGCACAGTGAGCGATGAACTGCCTCAGGAAATTGAACAGAGAGAAACTGGGGCGGAAGGATCATTTGTATTGTAACTGAAGCCATCTGATTCCATCTAAAGCATAAACACCTGAAAGGCAGACAGATTTTCTATGTTAGTGACATTCTAATTAACCTTTATGCCAAGATTTAGTTCTTGTTCATGATAGACTTAACGGCAGAATGTTGTAGGTTCAATTTCCGCTCCATGCACTTGCGCATATAATCTAAGTCGAAAATTTGATGCAGGACAGGTGCAAAGAGGAAAGGAAAAGAAAATTACAAGTGTGTTGTAGTTTTGGTCTTTTGGATGAAATAAAGGGCTGGTTCACCCTGGTTCTGGACCACAACTCATGGTGATCACATTTGCTAGGCCTGACATGGCAATATAGATTTAAGCGCCTGTCCCACTTTCACGACCTAATTCCTGACCTCTGCCGAGTTTGCCCTTGACTCATCGCAGCATGGTCACCATGTGGTCGTAGGAGTTCTTTGTAATTCTTCCTCATGCTGGTGAGTGGTCTCCGCGTACTCGTGGCCTCAAGTAGGTCGCGGCGTTTTTTCCAGCCTGATAAAAAATGTCCACGGGTAAGAAAAAGGTCGGCATGGAAAAAAAATTATACTTTTTACTCGTAGGTAGGTCGTAGGTAGGTTGTGATGGTAGTCGTAGGTCAGTAGCTAGCCCGAAAAAAAAAATTGAAACATGACATCATTTTATCATGTGATCATTTTCCACTCGTAGCTAGTCGTAGTTGGTCTTAGGTGTGGAAGACTGAGATCGAGGGGGTCATAGGAGGTCGTAGACATAGTTGTAGGAGGTCATAGACATAGTCGTAGGAGGTCGTTGGCATAGTTGTAGGAGGTCTTTTACTTTGGAGAGTCAACACGACCTTGACATTTTTTTTAACTCGTCTAGGGTCTTCTAAACTCGTGGATTAGGTCGTCCAAGTTTAACAGTCAGGTACATAGTTATGGATTTAGTGTTCGGTTTAGATGTAGAAACAAAGAGCTGCTTACTACACAAAAATCGCAAAGTGCTGGAGTTACTCAGCAGGTCAGGCAGCAACACTGGAGAACATGGATTGGTGACGTTTTGGGTTTGAGACCATTCTTCAAACTTTAGTCTTTGGGATAGATTTATATTTAGATTTATTATAGTCACACGGTACAGTGAAAAGACAGGAGCAATGCATTAGATTAGAGATCGTCAATAGTTATCATAAACTTAGTGAACCAATCCCCAACTATTGAGCATATTATGAATTATTTAAAACAATTTATATGGAATTTCAAAAATAATCAAATGAGTGAGATCACTTGTCCAGTATTTGTCCAAAAGTAATTGTTTTGTGTTTCTTTTGTGTTTAAATGTTTTCAAAACTTTATAAATCTGAGTCAGTTATTTCCGGCGTAAAAAGGGGTTGCATGATTGTTAGGTCAGTGGTTAATGGAGTTTAATGCAAATGAGTGTGAGATGCTGTATTTTGGGAAATCAAACCACGGCAGCACCTTCACAGGGAAAGGATGTGTTGGCACTGGAGAGGGTCCAGAGGAGGTTTACAAGAATGATTCCAGGAACGAGTGAGTTAACATATGATGAGCGTTTGATGGCACTGGGCCTATACTCGCTGGAGTTTAGAAGGATGAGGGGACACCTCATTAAAACTTATCGAATAGTGAAAGGCTTGGATAGAGTGGATGTGGAGAGGATGTTTCCACTAGTGGAAAAGTCTAAGACTAGAGGTCTGCGAATTAAAGGACTTTCTTTTAGGAAGGAGATGAGTAGGAATTTATTTAGTCAGAGAGTGGTGAATAGAACCAGGAGCCTGTATCTGGTTAACCGCTTCAACCAACAGTTGATTATTTCCGACGTAAAATTATACGCTTAACATTTAGTAGATAAAACTGTTAGTTATACTTGGGAATATTTATGAAATGGATACATATATTGTAAATGGGTACTATACATTTGATTTTGAACCGGTCCCGTTCCAGTATGTTATGAGTAATTGAGGGAGCGGAGCTATTTGTTTGTTTAATATCGACAACGGAAGTCGACACAATGTTTTCTCCCACCAACAGGTGGGTCACTTGTTACAGTGCCGTCAAGTTCGGACACTGTATTTTCACTTTTACTAGTTATTTTTAATTACCACAATCAGTTACACGTGTGTGTTTTTTATTTAAGGCCAATCGCAAAAGGAATCTACTAATTGAACTTTGTAGGGTAAATGCTCCCCCAATATCTGATGACTTGAGGTACAGATGCACCGCAGGATACACAGGTATTAAATCTATTCAAAATGCAAGATGATAAACAAAATAAACTGGGAGGAATCTCATTCTGCAGTTGGAACATTAGGGGTGTTAACGAACACATTAAAAGGGGTAAGATTTTAGCTCAGCTGAAAGCATACAACACAAATATTGTCTTCTTACAAGAAACGCATCTTAAACTTCAAGATCAAGCTAGATTGAGGGCGAACTGGATAGGGCAAACTTTTCACTCGTCATATACGTCGAAATCTAGAGGCACGTCTATTATTATTCGCAAAGGCATACCATTTAAACCAAAAACTACCTTAACAGCTAAGGACGGGAGATATTTGCTAGTTACCGGTGAGATCCATGCTGCCCCAATTACCTTGGTAAATATATATGCGCCCAACTTTGACAATCCGCATTTTTTCAATAGAATCTTGAATATAATCGCAGAATATAATTACCAGAATGTCATAATCCGTGGAGATTTTTTTAAAATGTAATTGTGTTTCAGACCCTTACTTAGATAAATCTAGTCAAAAACAGAGAGGTAATATGAAATCCAAAACTAGCGAACTTTTAAACACATATATAAAAAAAACAAATATAACAGATGTCTGGAGGATTGCAAATCCGACAGGCAGGGAATACTCATTCTATTCAATGGTACACCAGACATATTCACGTATAGATTATTTCCTGGTGGATACAAAATTAATTCCATACACTTCTAAACCAAAATACCACACAAATACGATTTCTGATCATTCCCCACTAACTTTCTTTTTAAAAATGGAAGGAATGTCTAAGAATAAACCATTTTGGGGGTACAACCCTCAAATTTTAAAAGACCCGCAAGGGAGTTTATATTTAAAACAGCAAATGGATCTTTTTTTCAAATAAATGACACGCCAGACATATCACCTACATTATTATGGGAATCTTTTAAAGCATTTATTCGAGGTGTTATAATCTCATACCAAGCTTCTCAAAATAAGAAAAATAAGAATGAACAAAGACAGTTAGAAGAACAAATTAGACAATTGGACATAGATAATGCTAAAGACCCAACTACGGATAAACATAATAAAATAATAATACTGAAATTTAAATTGAATAAATTATTAACAGAGAAAGTTATAAGATTATTCCAAATTACAAGACAGGAACATTTTGAATTTGGGGATAACCCCCTTAAACTTCTGGCATGTCAGTTAAAAAAACGAGAAAATGAACATATGATTTCAAAGATCAAATCAGATAGAGAGGGAAGTATTGACTTTGCCGAGTGATATTAATAAAAGATTTGCGCAATTTTATGAGAATTTGTGTACATCCAAAACGACAACGGACACCAATAAAGTTACAGAGTTCTTGGATAATTGTAATCTTCCCAAACTAGAATTGCAGCAACAAGAGGAATTGGGAGCACAAATCTCAAATAAGGAAATAGAAGAAACAATAATCTCATGGAAAAAAAGGAAAAACACCAGGCCCTGACGGATTTAGTAATGAATTCTATAAAAGTTTTTATGACATATTTACACCATGCCTACAGAAAATGTATACATATGCCTTCAAACAACAAATACTACCTGAAACACTAGCAGAATCAACGATTACATTAATACTTAAGAAAGATAAAGATGTGGAAGAACCAGGATCATATAGAGCTATTGCGTTGTTAAACACAGATCAAAAAATATCAGTGAAAATACTAGCTAGAAGGCTAAGCAAATATGCTAGTAAATTAATACATCCGGATCAAACGGGATTTATCCCTAAGAGACAATCATTTAATAATTTGAGACATCTGCTCAACATAATGCATTCACACCAAATTGAAGATCAAAAACTATAAATTATTTTGTTGGACGCGGAGAAAGCATTCGATCAGGTTGAATGGGATTATATGGTTAGGGTATTGCAAAAATTTCAACTGGGAGAGAATTTAATTCTATGGATTAAATTATTATCTAATAAGCCAACGGCCAGAATATTAACTAATAATATTTTATCTACGAAATTTCAGTTGTCAAGGGGTAATATACAAGGATGTTAATAGTAAGATTAAACGAGAACTTACCAGTTTGAAGTTTGATCTTGATTTTATGAGGAGTTACGTTGGTGATTACGTGAAGAAGGCCCGCCAGGCCGCATGCGCACCAAACTTCAAAGCAGCGGTTTGAAATCACAAATAAACAACACTGAAGTACATAGTAAGATCAGTGACTCGAGAACTACCATATGATCCTTTATGAGAGAGGGTTGGGCGTGGCGGGCACGTAATCACCAACGTAACTCCTCATAAAATCAAGATCAAACTTCAAACTGGTAAGTTCTCGTCTAATCTTACTATTTTACTTCGGAGTCACGTGAGTGATTCCGTGAAGAGTTCAAAGCTTTGTGATTTCATGCCGCAGATTACAAATCTCGGCATCCCACTGCATTGATTAACTAGAAAGAGAAATAAATGCATTAGTAGTAACATTGCATTAAATGTAGAAATAGGGTTTATTTAACAATGTAAACAAACGACAGTACCCCTAAATTTAGGTACTGACCTGGTGGAATGAGATATACAATCGTCAGTGTTAATATCTGTATAACCCAGAACCTGCTGCAGCCACCATGACAAAGGTCTGAACCGACCTTCCTTTGTGTAGTTGTTTGTTAACTAATAAACAATGCTGATTCCATACTTCTTAGGATTCTGGTGGCCTATATAACATAGAAGTGAGACCGTGGGGTGTTCAAATGATCTTCAATCATGCTACCCCTAGTCTACTCTGGTTGTGTAGACCAGACTGTAAATGTAATGGCACCTGCAGCCAATTCCATCCTATCTAGCCACAACGTTTGCAATGTTTGCCGTCGTTGTGCTGATATAAGTGTCATAACTAAGGATGTAGCTGGAACCCCTTGATGAAGTAATGTTCACACATTTTCAATAACCAACTGCATAATCTTGTAGTGGGAGAACTTGTGTCAAGATCTTTTTAACAACTCGATATCCGGGTTGGACCCGAGAGCGTAGTTCCCTTATGTTGCAGCTGTAGTGTCTCTATAACTGAATTATTGTTAATACCATTTAAAATGAGCTGGAAATGTCAGTAATCTGCACCATATTAAATGTAACGTTAACATTTAACAAAACACTTCTGATTCTCTCAATAGGAATCTGCTGCTTTTTTGGGTGCTATTCCTGCACACTGCAATGAGCACCTTCATGGCTTGATGTGACAATCTGAGGAAAAAGTCAATCCATTTAAAATGTGTAGGTTAATAATTGTTTTACTGGTCAAAAGCCAGTCTCCTGAACCACAGTTTGAAACAGCAAGTTCTTGTTTTTTGGCATAACCATATACCGTTGTGCCATAATGCCTGATGAAGCAGGCAACATGGACACATGGCCAGTCCGACAGTACGAACCCAAGCGAGGTCTTGCTGACTGTTTTAAGACCTGGTTAATGAGGCAAAAAATGAGGAAGACATAATGACCATTCCTCCTATTGAAGCGAGAAAGTATTTCTCCGCACTGTTGTGCCACATCTTTTTTTGCAAGGAATGAAAAACATGATGAATATTTGATGAAGTATTGAACCATGCTTTCATCATACTTCGAGATCCAACACTTATTCTGTGTTATTATCGATCTGAACTGGTGATACACCAGTGGCAAGGAGATTAATTACAGGATATTTTTCCCTTGATCTAATTGCTACTTACACAATATCAGTTCCTTGATTTGCTCATCTGCAACACAGCCAATATATTGCTATATTGCCAATTACTCTAAATGAAAATAACTCAGTTTTGTAACAGATTGCTATAACCCCAATCTCTTGCCACAAGGCGAAGACAAGGCTAATAATAATTAAAGGTAAATCCCAATGACCAACAAACAGTTTATCCCATACTGCAAAGATTTACTGTTATAGTACAGTTATATTGTCTTTGATAACCTTTATAATGGGATTTGTATAACATGTATCTCTTACCTTATTAATCTGTTGTAGTCAGGAATAAGTTTTTACATTCGGAAAGTTCATATGCCCGATACTCTCCATTCATCATAATAACATGCCAATCCTGCCTTATTGCATGGGTGGTTTGCATGAGAACTTTTGCCCAATTTCCAACCCTGGCCATAATCCAAACTTACTTGGAATACTCCGGCTGTGCCTCAACCTAATATTGTTAACCTTTGTGTGTTGTACAAACAAATGTAAATATTACAACTTGTGAACGGTGCACTACCCAAATTTTGGAAGTGCTGGACCCATTTAGTTGAGCATGATTGGAAGGTGCATGGAATTTCTGAGCTATCATGCTGCCCCCAGCTCCAGTGAACCGCTACTGCCAATGAGCACCTGGGGTGCGTTCTGAACGATGACTTTTGCCCGTCGTTGACCAAATTAATTCATCTTCCAGGCTTCTTCCCCTGTAGAATAGACCTACCTGAATAACCGATTCAGCGGCTGGCTCTCACATCCCCCTGTTGGCGTTGTTCACTGCCGGCACATATGTGCTTGAGTATGTTCTATTGACATTTTTAGAGTCCGGAGTCATCTTGACCTTTTACTCTTACCTCCTCAGAGAGGGTGATTCGTAGGCAACCCTAACAGGAGCTGCCGCAGGATACAAAGACTGCTACGAACCCATTGGCCTTAACCCAATAGAATATTCTACTGGGATAGCAACTTTATTGTCAGGAAAGGTACCTCTGACATGTGCCCTTCATCCCTTTCGGTATGCCCCACGGCCATACCCTGAGACTCAGTGTCAGCAGGATACTGACCCATCTTGGTCTCTGCCTCCGAAAGGGAGACCTTTGCAGCACTGTATACAACAGTTGCTGTATTTAGGATAGTTGTTTCAATGCACTATCCAGCCCCGGTGAGGAATTCATCCCCCGACTCTGTGGGCCTTGCTCTCTAGCCCCAGTGGAGAATCATCTCCCGACTCCGTGGGCGAGCAGATATGTGTGAATTTGAGCAACCCTGTCCCAGGCGTTGCTGGTGCCGTCTTTCATAAAGGCCGGCGCTTTTTGACATAAAACAGCCCTGCATCAGGCGCTGCTGGCACGGCTCTCCCGTAGGCCGGCACTTGACACATGAAGCAGCCCTGTCAGGCGCTGCTGGCACGGCTCTCCCATAGGCCGGTAATGTCACAAATGAAACAGCCCTGTATCAGGTGCTGCTGGCACGGCTCTCCCATAGGCCGGTACTTTCATATATGAAGCAGCCCTGTCAGGTGCTGCTGGCGCGGCCTGTCCCATAGGCCCATACATTTTACACATGAAGCAGCCCTGTCAGGCACTGCTGGTGCGGCCCGCTCTATTGCTGTGTAAGCTCACTAAATCAACATATAGTGCACAGCTGTGAATGGTAAAAATAATTCATAGCAACCTGTGCTTAAACAATTTTAACATTGTCAGAACATATAACAATAACTTTGTACTTTGCCTTTAGCTTTTACTTAAAGAAAAAACACACTAAAATACATACTTTTTATTATAAGGAGAAATCCTTTATAGCCCAACTCAACTGAGTCCAAATAGGGCTTAATGAGTCCCAGTAATTTCTTGACTGGGGACCAACGTCTGTGAGCCACTGACCCCACTGTCAGTGGCTCCAGCGTTGCTTCCTTCCCGTTCCAACGGCATCCCACAGGCTGGGAGCCGCTGACCCCCCTGTCAGCAACTCTGTTTAAATTTTTTGTCGTTTTTACGGCATCACTGCAGGCTGGGAGTCATTAACTGCACTGTTAGCGGCTCCTTATCTCGTAACCCAATCAATTTTGCTGGTTTATCCGCATTTGCGGTCGGACTGGAATTTCCCCACAGTCCATAACCGGCAACTTGTCCGGCTGTGAAACTGGCAGGAAAAACATCTGTAAAAAGAGGCTCCTGCCTAAAAATCTCTGCTAGTAAAAACCCAAACTTACCTTTTTAGTTTGACTTACCACAGCAGGAGCTCTGTCCTGCCATACTGGTGCTTGCGCCAGTGCGGCTGACGTACTGGTGCGCATGTGGCTTGGCAGGCCTTCTTCACTGAATCACTCACGTGACTCCGAAGTAAAATTATCACCGCTGCTATTTGCCCTTATAATTGAACCCCTAGCGGAAAGAATTGGAACTCATCCTAATATCCATGGCTATAATACAAAATATTCAAACAATAAAATATCATTATACGCTGATGATGTACTATGGTACATCACAAAACCTCATATCACTATAACGAATATTTTAAAATTAATCGAGGATTTCGGATCATTTTCAGGATATAGAATAAATTGGAATAAAAGTGAAATCATGTCAATAAAACACATCTCTTACAGTTTCCTTTTAAAGTAGCTAAGGAAAAATGTTAATACTTGGGTATTGAAATCACTAGAAGATATCAAGACATGTTTAATGCAAATTATAACCCTTTACTTAAGAAACTATATAACTTAATTAATTTTGGAAAACGCTTCCGATGTCCTTAATAGGCCGAATAAATGCCGTAAAAATGATTGTTCTACCACAAATTTTATACCTGTTCTAATCAATTCCAATATACCTACCCAAAAAGTTTTTTTTAAACTGGACTCAGATATTACAAATTTTATTTGGGATTATAAGTCTCATAGAATACAAAGATCACATTTGAATAAATCCAAAGCAGTATGGGGATTAGCACACCCTAATTTCATGTATTGCTTTTGGTCTGTAAATATTAGAAATATGATTCAATTTTTGGATAATTCTCCCCAGCAACCAGATTGGATTATTATGGAGAAAGAGGACTGCTCCCCTTGTAATATTGGAATGATCCTTCTTTCACCAATGACGTTGAATAATACAAATTACAACAAAAATCCAATTATACATTGCACAATTAGAATTTGGAAACAAATAAAATACAACTTAAAATTAAGAAATTTATCTCTCCTATCTCCTATCGGTAAAAACCCTTTGTTTAAACCCTCAATTATAAATAAACCGATTTATACCTCGGCGTTTTTATCACAACACCTATATCTGATATGTTCCGCACAAACTTCCTGCCTCTGGTTGAGAAAGCTGAAAGAGACTTTGACCGCTGGTCAGTTTTACCATTATCCCTCGCGGCCGGATAAATCTGGTCCAGATGGTCGTCCCACCCAAATTCCTGTATCTTTTCAAGCACATCCTTATACTTATCACTAAATGTTTTTTTGATAAATTAGAAAGGAGAATATCTAAATTTTTATGGGGTAGCAAACTGGCTAGAATTCGAAAGACGATACTACAGTCTCCTAAGAGTGGTTTGGCATTTCCTGATTTTAGGCGATATATTGGG